>JARFJB010000379.1:3807500-3835000 GCA_036346205.1 Vesta saturnalis
ATAACGGGCAAGTTTTAGGCAAAACTTATCTAGAATTGATAAATATTTCATTTTAATTAAATTGTTTCTAATAAAATAACGAACATTATTCATAATTCTTGGGATATGAATAACAAATAAATAAAGCGAACTCGTAGTTTATTTTTGTATTTTTTTATCTATCCTTCACAATTACACATGCTATTTTTTTTTTATATTAATCAAGTTATATGGTTGTATTCAAGTTATTGCCAATACATGAAGCTTATAAACTAAAAACTACTAAATTAACCATTGCACTCAACACACCCCCTCAATGGTTAATCTCTCATATTATTTGAGTCCTAACTGGTTACAAAAAAACGCAAGTTGTACCTTGCTTAATGGTTTTGTTAACATGTCTGCCAGTTGTTTGTCAGTACTTACATAGTGGATGGAAATGTGGCCATCTGTTAGCTTGTCCCGTACAAAATGAAACTTTATTTCAATGTGTTTTAATTTTGTATGAAATTCCGGATTCTGGCAAACTTTAATGGCAGACTGGTTATCAGTATACAACTTTACACAAGCTTCCTTTTTATCAACGACTTTAAAATCGTTCACCAGATACTTAATCCAGCATGCTTCACTAGTTGATGAGCTAAGTGCTATATACTCAGCTTCTGTAGTTGATAGGGCAACAGTTGATTGTTTGTTGGAAGTCCATGATACGGTACACCCAAGCACCTTAAACAAATAGCCTGAAATAGACTTCCTGTCGACACCATCTCCTGCCCAGTCAGCATCAGTGAATCCTATAATATTATCATGCACAATTGAAACTTTATAGACTAAGCTAAAATTCAAAGTACATTGTATGTATCGCAAGACCCTTTTCAAGGCTTGCCACAAATCTTGACTCGCACAAGATTGATACCTGCTTAATATACTCATGCAGATACACAGATCTGGTCTCGAGCACAGCATCGCATACATAAGCGATCCTATTAATCTTCGACATCGATTCTCTATTTCTGCACTTTCAGAATTTGTTCTCTTTAACATATCGTGCTTAAAATTACTATCCATAGAGGTTGAACAAGGTTTACATTCTTGCATATTAAACTTCAACAAAACGTTCTTTAGGTATCCTGATTGATTTATTCTTATTCTTCCATTTTTCAAATCCTGTGTAATTTGCATGCCTAAAAAATGTTTTATTTGACCCAAATCTTTCATTTTGAAATTTTGGGCTAACATTTGTTTTGTCTTAACTACCTCATTCTCATGCGTACCTGCTACTAGTACATCATTTACATATAGTAAAACATAAATTTTACAAAGTGACATTCCATTGTTTAGGTGACCCTTTTAAACCATATAAGGATTTTCTTAGTTTAAATACTGTACCTTCGTTATATATAAAACCTTTCGGTATTGAAATAAAAACATCTTCATTGATTTTGCCATTCAAAAAGGCACTACAAACATCCAACTGATAAATTGGAATATTCAATTTATTGCAAATTGCTAAGAAAATTCTTATACTTGGTAGTTTGGCAACAGGACTGTAAACATCGTAATTCAATCCATCGGTTTGTTGGAATCCTCTTGCCACTAGTCTGGTTTTAAACACCACATCACTTTCATTTTCACTTTTCTTACGCTTGAACACCCACTTGCACTCAATAACTTTTACATCATTCTTATTTTCTTCCCTTACCCATGTTTGATTTTCTTCTAAGGCATTGATTTCTTTCTCTATTGCTTCCTTCCATTTTTCTGCCTCGTTCGTCTGCATTGCTTCGTCATAGGTTTTAGGTTCTTCATCGTGTTCTACAGTTAACAGACCCACTTCATAATTTTCCAGCCTTAAAGGTGGTCTTTTGTTTTCCCTTAAGTTATATCTTCTGTGATTTTCTCCTTCCTTTGCATCATTGCTTGGAACCTCAGGATCTGCTTTTTCATCTTCAATGATGTTTTCTACCGAGTTTTCAGCTTTCGTTTCTTCATCGCAGTTTAATTGCGTATTATCAACAACGATATGTTCCTTTTCTTTCTTATTTCTTGAATTTCCTTCACTCTCAGACTCACGTTGATCTAATTTCTTTTCAGGTAAGAAAACTAGGTCTTTATGATATTCAATTTTATTGTTATTCGGAAAGTAGATTCGAAACCCTTTTACACTTTCTCCATAGCCTATAAACATTCCTAGCTTATTCTTTTCATCCCACTTTAAACGAGTTTCTTTGGGTTTATGTACCGAAACTCTACTTCCGAATACTTTAAATTCATTTAAGTTGACAGTCTTATTATTCCACAATTCAAAAGGCGATTTGTTTTGATCTGAACTGCTGCCAGTTCTATTTAATACATATGCAGCCGTATTAACTGCTTCGGCCCAAAAATATTTATTCATTCCATGAATCATCGTACGTGCAGCTTCCACGAGTGTACTTATCTCACGTTCGGCCCTTCCATTCTGCTGCGGTGTATACGCGACCGTCCTTTGATGAATGATTCCATGACTTGCGAACAATGTCTTCATCTCACTATTTATAAACTCTAATCCGTTGTCAGATCGGAAAACTTTTAACTTTGTGTCAGTCTCCCTCTCTGATTCAAGAATGAATGTTTCCATTATCTTTCTCACCTCTGATTTATGCTTTAGAAAGTATACCTTCCGATAAGATGAAAAATCATCTTTGATTACAAGGAAGTAACGAGCTCCACCTAACGATGACACCTCCATTGGTCCGCACAAATCTGCATGTACCAGTTCCAACAGATAAGTCGCCCTGGATTCACTTGGCGGGTAATTGCCCCTATGTTGTTTACCCGCTAGATAACCTTCACATATGAACTCTTGGCTATCATCTACAAATTGTATATTATGGTTATTTAGGATTTTAATCACATGCTTGATGTTTTGATGTGCCAATTTCTCGCGCCACGCACTTAATTTTTCAATCTTTATTATAACTTGGCATTCTGAAATGCTTTCAGCATTATCAACTCGATTTTCAATGTTAACCTTATTTACATTATTGGCAATTGACAGATCTGATTCTGACAATTCCGAGGAAGTGCGTTCCGTAAATTCCATCCGGTAAAGCTTGTCCTTGCGAACTGCTCGGGCTCGTACCATACCGTTTTTATTATATTTTAATATATCTTTGTCCATTGAACGCATTCAATACTATTCTGCCCACGCCTTCAACTTCCAGTTCTGTTCCATTACCAATTTTAACTTTCACACTTCTATTAATTTTTGAGAGGCTTTCAAACATAGCTTTATCACAGCACATGTGCTCGCTAGCTCCACAGTCTAGACACCACATATTTATCGACATATTTGATGCGCATCCTATAAATGCATTAACCGTTTGGAATTTGTCTCTTGTGTTTGTTTTCGCTTTCTTGTTTTTCTTAAACCAGTAGTTACTTACTATATGGCCTGTCTTCTTGCAGAAATAAGAAATAAATTAAAACAAGCTGGAGAAGAAATCTCAGATCGAATGGTAATAACAAAATTGCTGATGGCGTTGCCTGAGAAATATAAACATTTTCGATCAGCATGTTCTAGTTTCCCTTTATCTGAAATAATCTTTGGCATAATGCCCAATCTTCTGACAAATGTTGCACCGTTTTTCACTCCCTTTACCATAGGTTCTTTCGCTTCTTCCGGTCAATGCTGTCGGTTCTTCAGAACTCGTACATCTCTCCTGCTCAATAAGGAGTCTTGAAGTTAGTTCCCCTAACGTTTGTTTATCTATCGGTACCGATTCCCATGCTGATCGAAAATGTTTATATTTCTCAGGCAACGCCATCAGCAATTTTGTTATTACCATTCGATCTGAGATTTCTTCTCCAGCTTGTTTTAATTTATTTCTTATTTCCTCAATTTGAGAAATATAGACAGACACAGAGTCTTCAACAAACTGCAACTGGAAGAATTTCTGCTGTAGCAAGTGCACACTTACCACAGATTCCTTATCGTAAACCGATTTGAACTTCGACCACATTGCATTTGCCGAGGTGCATGACAGTATATGTGTCAGTGGCCCTTGATCCATTCTCGTGACTATGACTTCCTGAGCGCTGGCCTCATTTTTATCTCAGTTAATAACTGATTCTGGAGGTTCTGTTGGTCGTACCGTTTTACCATCTACAATGTCAAATAAACCTCTACCTTTGTTGTCTCCGTTTAACTTTAGCACTGGTAATATTTGGTTGCTTGGATCCATTTTCTCTCTGTCAAAATTTTTTTTTCTTCTTCTTTTAACCAACACGTGTTTCTTTAGCAGTTGTAGCTTCACCCAAAAAAAAAACGTACGATATTTAATTTTTTGTTGTGTCTGGGCCCATAACCTCTTGGGATATGAATAACAAATAAATAAATCGAACTCGTAGTTTATTTTTGTATTTTTTTATCTATCCTTCACAATTACACATGCTACTTTTTTTATTATTATTTTTTTTTTATATTAGTCAAGTTATATGGTTCATTCAAGTTATTGCCAATACATGAAAACTTATAAACTGAAAACTACTAAATTAACCATTGCACTCAACAATAATCATTCTTACAAATGTTACAAGGAAATTGGGATAACTGTGCATCCAGCTTATTTCTTCTCAATGTACAGGGTTAGTTTTTGAGCGAAATCCAAATTCGCAGTGGTGATGCAAAATAAGTGATGATCTGAATTTCGTAAAAGAGTTTGATCTTTTTTTACTATAAAACCGAATTTCAGTATAACAGTCAATACCAGTAAAATAATATATTAAAACATAAGTTGCAGAAGGCCAACTATTCCAACACGAGTTGAAGATTCGAACCTGAACCGCGAAGTAAAGTTGATAAGTAAATTGACTTTTTTTAAATATCAATCTGTCAAAATAGCACAAATCCTTGAAAAAAGTCACTAAAAATCGTTTAATAAATATAAATTAAATCAATGATAAAATTCGCTATTGCGGACGCTTTATCCGTTCGTGTGTCCCTATAGTTAGTTACTCCTACACATCTTAAGATATCCGAATCCATTGAGTTAGGTACAAATTTCTGCAGATTACTGACTGGAACATATTGAAGATATCTGGTGTGGAATACCACACGACCTTCTAACCTACAAAATAGAAATTAAAAGAAATGAAATAATTTTAATAATATTTGTTTTTTTTTTTAAATAGTTATGCAACCTTTTTATAATGTTAATTATGAAAATATGCAACATTGTAAAAATAGAAACAATAATCTATGTCAAACAGACGTTTAAAACTTCATGTCTGACAGAGGTTAATAGACATCTAGATGCTAACTTAAATATTCAAAGAAATGAAATAATTTGCATTATAATTTTTTTAGGGTAACTATGCAATCTCTTTTTTATACGTTCATAACGAAAACAGGCAACGTTGTAAAAACAAAAAATAATAATCTGTGAAAATGACGTTAAAAAAATTCATGTCAGATAGATATTAATATATACATTTTGACCTAAATTTTCCTTCATATTTAATTCATCTTTTGATTGTATTCAAAAATTTTGTAAAGAAAAAATACATCTACACTTTTTCTTATAAAATTAATCGTAATTTAGATAATGAAACTCTGGCATAGATTATTGTTTTTGTTTTTATAATGTTGCCTGTTTTCGTTATGAACATATGAAAGAGGTTAAATTGTTACCCTAAATAGGCCGAAGAAGACTCCGACCATCTGCCCATCAAAGCTACCCCCGACAGACAACACGTTCCAGCCACTAGAGGAGTACACCGACATCCCAGCAGCAATGGACCGGACGACGACACAGACGTCAGCTGGGAGAAAGTGCCGCAGGTAATCCTTCGTAAGAGGAAGAACTTGACCGCTTACTCCCGCGAACAGGACAGACAACGGATCATCTTCACAAGGACCAATGCAAGCAGCGAGGAAATCTGGATCCAGCCTGCTTCACTCCAGAACCGAGACAGGTTGATGAGGTATATGGATATGTGTGGTAGGGAGGCAAAGATCTAGCGCTTAGTTAAGGTGGTGATACGTGGCATACAAGTATCACCGAGGCTAACGTTAGCTCAGAGCTAACACTACAAGACATTAATGTCGTTTCTTATTTCAGGGCAACCGATCACCCTTGTGCTAGTTCACCTACCGACAGAAGAGGACCACAAGAAAATGTAAAAGGTGGAGTACGTCGCCCGCCTTCGTGTCGCCGTAGAGACATGCGGCGAAAATCCGGCATAGAGCAATTTCACCCGTGTCAGGGTTTCCACTACACGGCACGCTGTGTAAAGTACACCGGAGACCATATATATATATATATATATATATATATATATATATATATATATATATATATATATATATATATATATATATATATATATATATATATATATATATATATATATATATATATATATATATATACAGTGTGTTCCGGATAGGTGAAACCACTCTTGTACAAGATAAAAAATTTTCGATATAAAATTTCATTGTTTGGGGTTCAGCCCTGCTTAGTTAAAGACTAATTTCTGGCATAATTTTAGTTTTCTAAAATCATGTATGCCTTGGATCTTTTCAAAAATTTGATTTTTGGTTCTTGTAAACTGCCTTTGTTAGTGAAGATGTAACAAAATTTGATTAACAAAAGTTGTTTAGAATCATGAAAGAGTCCTACTTCTAGAATTTCAAGCACCTAGGCCAACGTTGATGTTTTGGCAATTTACAATAATTTTTATCTGATAGTTTAATATTGTTTATCCCCGGATAGGCGATATGACTCTTGAAAAGCAAAAAAATTCTAAATAAACAAAATAAATAGAAGAATTTCTTTAACACAGTTTATTACTATGAATATTAAAAGATAACACTTAAATTATTAGCTATTACAAGTTACTGACTTAACACTGATAAGTTATAATGAAATAGTGAGTTAATATTCAGATTAAAAAGAAGGCTCTACTAAGCCTCCTCCTAAATTTGCGCAGTTTTCAATACGATTCCGGAATTCTCCAAAAGCTGCCTGTATTTGTTCTCTGGGAATTGATCGAACTGCAACTGTTATTCTGCGTTTTAATATTTCAGTGTCATTCGGAATGTGTTCTTTGTAAACTATTTGTTTTACCCATCCCCATACAAAAAAATCCATTATCGATAGGTCTGGATATCTAGCCGGCCAAGATGTCACGCTCATTCTCCCGAACCATCTTTCAACAAACTGATTATTAAGCCAATCAGTAATCATTTGTGTGGAATGGGCAGGGCAGCCATCTTGTTGAAAGTAATGCGAACGTCGAATATTTAATGGAAGTTCGTCAACAAAACTTTGCAGAATTTGTAAGTAAGTTTCCTGATTTAATCTTCCTTCAATAAAAAAGGGTCCAATAATTCCTAACTCGTATGAGACGGCACACCAAACATTTAGTTTTCCAAAATACTGCCTTCTTGAGTTAACTACGTAATGGGGATTGACTCTGCTCCAATATCGACAGTTTTGCGAAGATGGAACACCATTTGTTGTGAAAGTACATTCGTCAGAAAAAATTATTAGTATGGAAATTTCTGTTTTCTAAAGTTAGCTCCCCTAAAGACAAACAGAACTGCAATCGCCTTGCTTCATCACCTTCTTCCAAAATGTGGCAAAATTTGGCTTTCTATGGATAAATTTTGTTAGTTTTATAAATTCTCTGTAAATGTGTTTTACTTATGTTTGTATTTACGCTTCGATTTCTTAGAGACATTTTAGGATATGCATCTACGGAATTTAAAGCAACTAAAGTACCTGCATCAGTTTCATCGTAAGCTTTTTTCTCTCTCTTCTTATATTCCTGTTGTGAGAAATCTCTTGATTAAACGCCAAGCAGTAACTTTGTTAATTGCAGTATTTGGATATTTTTCATTAAATAAAGCAATAACCATATTTATCGATCTTTCACCGATTCCGTAACACTAAATCAAGTAAACTTTTTCATCTAATGTTAACATTGTCTTTAAAAATATGTTTCAATTTAATACAGAAGTGTTTGATTGATAAGATTGACAGATAAGTTTTGTTATGGAGACAATTTGTTTTTCCATAGCAATCTTTGTTACAAATACATTTCTTTAGTATAGGAATCGACATAACAGAAGATATGAGAGATTTTGATTAAAAAAAACTGTATTCTGCAGAAAAATATTTGTTAGTAATACAGAAAGGAATACGATTAATGGAAGTTATTCAGAATCATAAAAAAGTCCTATTTCCAAAATTGTAACGACCTTCACCGACTTTGATGTGTTGATAATTAATAATATTATTTTTATTTGATAGTTTAATTTTCTTACACATATTGTTTTATTTGACAAAGATTGCATAAACCAAGTATTTGAGCTGATTTCAAAGAAATGCAGATGAAAATATGTTAAAAATTTCCAAAACATCAACGTTGGCCTACGTGCTTGAAATTCTAGAAGTAGGACTCTTTCATGATTCTAAACAAGCTTTGTTAATCAAATTTTGTTATATCTTCACTAACAAAGGCAGTTTACTAGAACCAAAAATCAAATTTTTGAAAAGATCCAAGGCATACATGATTTTAGAAAACTAAAATTATGCCAGAAATTAGTCTTTAACTAAGCAGGGCTGAACCCCAAACAATGAAATTTTATATCGAAAATTTTTTATCTTTTACAAGAGTCGTTTCACCTATCCGGGGACACACTGTATATATATATATATATATATATATATATATATATATATATATATATATATATATCTTCGTTAACCATGTTAGATCAATATACGTTAAAAAAAGCATCAAGTACTAATGCCGACAAATCCGTTTAAAATTTTATTCACATAGCACTACTTAAATGACTTTGCTACTCCACATCTAATAACATTTAATAACAATGGTTTATCTACCTTTATCCCTCTATCGCCGATTCTTAAAAATTCGATGGTTTTAGTGCCACTATTATATGTTGCCATTCAGGATCTGAGCTATAAAAATAATTTATGATTATTCCTTGCTGATCCAAACATGACTTTGATTCACTATCATCAAATACTACGTATTGATCCTTTAACCTGCCTACTTTCACAACTGATGAAACGGGCAAATTCGGAGAGAAGCCAATACACTCATGCTTTGACTGCGATTTATTTATAAAATATAATACTTGACCTACCGACTGCACGTGTTTGCATTTTCTGTTATAGGCACTTAGGGTCTGGTGTGATATTTGTCTAAATATGTATAATAGATTATTAATTTTAAAAAAATTGCAGACCATCAAGAATTTTCGGAGAAATCTGAGATTAAAATTAGAATGTCTTAAGAGAATGAACAAAAGATGCTGTTCTAACCTATTTGAACTCACCCCGACATCCTTTTCGCTACAATTATCTCTTAGCTCGTATAAAAATTTGTATTTAAGAAAAATTGTTAAGAGAACAACCCAAAAAAGCTACTCTAACCTATCTTAATTCGGTCCAACATCATTTTCTCTTTATCTCTTGTTTAATATTAATGAAGTAAGTATATAACAAAAGATATCTGGTGAGGAACACCACACGACTTTCCAACCTACAAAATGGAAATTAAAAGAAATGAAATAAATTTAATACCAATTGTTTAGGATAATTATGCAACCTCTTTTATTACGAAAATAGGCAACATTGTAAAAACAAAAGCAAAAATCTATGTCAAACAGGCGCTTAAAACTTCATGGCAAGCAGAGGTTAATAGACATCTACATGCTAACTTAAACAATTAAAAGAAATAAAATAATTCTAATTATAATTTTTTTAAGGTATTGGATGACTGAAAACTTGGCGGCCCCATTACTGTACTCATCATTATCGATAAAAGCAGAGGGATTGAAATTGGAGTGAAAGGCAGATTTTGTGGCGATAAATGTGAATGTGTACGACATTACGACTGGGCAAAAACTAATAACTTTTAGAATGCGTTGTTAGATAAAATTGTAATACTAACTGTCCACAATTATATATATTTGGTGGTTGAATCTTAGTGCTATCATCACTTCGGATGTAGTGAATTAGTTCTAAGGGCGGTTTATAAGTCCAATATTATCAAAATATAGAATATATTTCCACGTTGGACGTATTCCTCTAAAAAGCAAGATTGTAAAAACATATTTTGATAGTTCCAGATTGGTTAAAGCTTGATTGGGAGTTTCTTTTAATATGGTTTTAAATAAAGATCTGAACTTCTTTTATACGGTTTAATATACAATCCCTTCCCTACAGCAGCTGGTTCCATTGTTTGATTATGACGTTTAGTTTCTTCTTATGTCTTTGCTGCTGCTTTTGCATCATTAACCGTTTTTGAGGCACAGCTGCATCTCCACCCAACGAACCCAACGCTTCTAACGCTCCAAACAGTTAAGTATGAATCCTCCACGTTTTGGTATTGACAAAATTCTATTCTTGGGCGTTGTTTGTATTTTAGTACGTTCAGTGCATGTTTTACGGTAGATTTGAAAGGGCCTAACCGGGTAAGATAGTGAAAATTCTCCCCAAAGGTTTCAAAAACCGAATTCACATTTACATGAAAATTATCACCTCTATTTTTCATACTTAGCTTACTAAATAACGAATCAAAATTTTATTGATTTTTAGATATGATATAACATCAATTCAAACAAGTGTTACAAATCATTTTTAATTGTTTTTGACGATTCCTTATAAAATGCTGGATTCATTATTTGAAAAAATGTTTATCAATCTTTATCCAAAATTTAATTTTGATATCAAAGAGTCTTTTATCAATTTTAAAGTGAGAGCATTGAAATAAATCAAAACCGATATTCAATTTTACATGAATTTATCATAAAAATCTGTAAATTTTTTATATCTAAGAATAATAATTGTCGTATTGATTTTTAAAAAAATGTACAAGTTAAAATCGATTTTTTCTATGTTTACCATTCTGTACGAGAAAATCCATCCACCAATTGAAAAAAATTTTCATCATCTTTATAAGTAATGTCAAAATTGCTTTTATTTGAAGAGGAAGCGAATTAAACCCTTAAAATCCGATTTTAATCTTTTACATTTTATCTATTCGCAAAAATCAGCATCAATTTGAAATTTTCACTCATAAAAATACAAAATTAGTCTTTTTCTTGTAATGAGGTTGAATCGTGACAAATCCGCCCCATATTTAATAATGAAACGTTTTATATCACTATGCAGCTAGGAGGCATGTTCCCTTAGAATCCGACTTTTCAATTTTCCTTTTATTATATTTTCGCAAAATACATTAATGAAAATAATGTAGTCTTGCTGCAAGAGGTGGATTGCTTAAGAGACCCGCTATATCTTATCATAAGATTGCAACATTAATTCTACGACATTCGAGAACGAACTATTTGCAATTTCGGCTTTCCTATACTAGTTTCCCTATAGTTAATAATGAATTTAATTATTCGAACACGGGATGTTATATTTTACAATATAAATATCTTATCTATACGTTGCAATAATTAATTTAATTTTTTCGAGAACGAATATTTGGCAAAATTACGCTAACTTTCTATGGCAAATTAATGACTTTATATTTAGACACGAAAACTAATCTTAAAACATATATTGCAATAACTTTATAATTTATGTCAAACATTAAAATCGTAATCGTTATTAATGATATTACAATTAGAATCGTAAACTATACTTGAATAAATTTATGTGTTTTACAATTTTGATGTAATTCGATTAATATTTAATTTATAACGCTAACATTTGAACAGTAATTGTTGTGTACTTATTTTGCATGAATATGTTTTAATTTGATTGAGCATGCGATTAATTCAATAATGTAATTTGAAAGCTACTGTTTTACATTTCAACGAATAATGTTTATTGCATGAATGATAAATAAACTAATTTAACGATCAACTTGAAGATTTGAACTCGATTGCTTTAATTGTTAACATCATAATCAAAGAATAGTGTTTAACGACTAGGGTCGACTAGGGTGAACTAAAGAAAATTTCTAATATACTTTGTACGGATTTGGTCGGCCCTTTACCGCGATCTACTAAAGGATATACTTATATACTAGTAATAGCTGATATTTTTTCCAAATTTGTTTGCTTCTTTCCTTTACGGTCAGCTACCGCTAGTAATGTCGCTAAAATATTCGAAGAAAATATATTTCTAGTTTACGGGACTCCACAATATATCATTGCCGATAATGGTGTACAGTTTCGGGGCAAAGAGTTTAAATGTCTCTGTGAAGCTTATCGTACTACCATTCTTCATACTGCGAAATATCATCCCCAAGCAAACCCCGCAGAGCGTATCAATCGCGTTCTAAAAACTATGCTTAGGGCTTATGTGCAAACGAACCATCGCACGTGGGATAAATCATTAGCACAAATTGGTTGCGCAATTCGCACTGCGAAACATGAAATTACGGGTTATACCCCTTACTTCGCATTCTGTGGACGAGAGCATGTGTTATACGGAGATCTTTTTGGTAAACATTCTGATTCACTCGAGATCGACAATCCTGACCGTACTGCGATTTCGAAAAAGGCTCGTAACTATGAGACAATTCGTACTTCTATTCTCCTTAAATTAAAGAAAGCATATCAATCATCGAGCAAACACTATAATTTACGTAGACGTTCAGTTCAGTATTCTCTAGGAGATTGGGTGTGGAAGAGAAATTTTGCACAGTCCAGCGCTCCCCATTTCTTTGCGGCTAAACTAGCACCTAAATTTGTAGGTCCCTTCCGAATCCACAAAAGAGTGTCTCCTTGGACGTACGAATTAGTTGACAAAACTGGTAATACTATTGGTATCTGGCACTGTAAAGATCTGAAGCCTGATCACACTTCCGAACCTCCGGATCATCCTGATACGGCTTGTGATACCCCAGATCCTCTCCTATCCTCGCTTGGCAACTCTGCTCCTTCTCGTAAACGTCCTCAATTGAATTTTATGACTTCGTCCTACTAGTATAATCTGTGTTATTGCGTATGGGCGGTTGGTTGGGAGATATTGGCGGGCCACTTTTACGGAGACCTCTCCTTCGTCTTCCGTGACCTCTACATCCGGTCCCTTCTCTTTTCCTGTCTGCATTTCTTCGGGGGTCTTCCCTACTAATTTCCTCAGGGGGATCTTCGGAGACTTGCCCTTTTCATTTCACTTTCCTATATTCTGTCTTTGATCTAAATCTACTCTAACTTCCTACTTCACTTTACTGGATGGATGATTGTATGAATGGACCTAAGAGGAACGGGATGGGTACGCCTTCCCCGTGCGAGCTTCGGTGACCACGGGATCCCGGGAATCAGAGTCAATGGGGAAAATTTTCGCCGCAAATGTGATTTCTTATTTCTCTCCTACTATCTCTTAATAGCACCTATGTCATTTCATCAGTGCTAGTTCATGGTGGCATAGGGTTGAGTTGGGGTCCTTAAGGGACCTACTTATTACACTCTTTCGGAAAAGGGGTCAAAATTAAGGGCTTTATTTTCTTGTGGGTTGGGATGGGTGTTCTTCGGGGTTTTGGTTTTTAGGCTGCCGGCCCTTAAGTTCGGCTGAGGGTGGGGTACTTTTCTAGTGGGTTGGGTTTCCTTTCTTTCTTCCTCTTCTGCTATTCTTTTAGGTTTCTTTAGGTTCCGGGTATACCGCGCGTGTTTGCTTTTAGAATGACTGAGACGAAGACAATCTACCTACCCAAATTACCTCATCCTTATCCACTTTGCTTCCTTAACTTTAGTAATAGACCTTTTTTGTTTTCTCCTAGTTTTTTTTGTTTTTTTTTTGGAAGTATTATCGCTTCACGGTATGCTCTCCTTTCACTTTTGTTTTCTTTTCTCTCTATTTTCTCCTAGTACCGGCCGAATGCCGAAGGGCTCACGTGGGAGTTTGGAGTCAGGTTGTTCTTTCGTGGAATGCTTGAGTTGTATGCTTTATGGATGTCTCTGGTGGTATATGCGTCATTGTCGTCCGCACTTAACTTTCTTCCTGTCTTCTCATTTCTTCTTATTTTGGGTTGGGTTTCTTCGTTTGCTTTGGGGTTGGGTAATGGCTTAGGGTTGCTTACTTCCTCGCAGGGGTTTGGTTTTTACGGTCTATATATGTGGGGTTGGGCGAAAATATATGGGGTTGGGTCATTATGGATTTTAGGGCTTCTTGTCCTGAGCTCAAGCTCAAACTTCTCTCTTCCTCCTACCTTCTTTCTTTCCTACCGTACATCGTTATAAATCCTCTTCCGAGGTCTTAGTCTTGCTGGGGGGGAATTTGTAACGTACAAAAAATTCATTGGTGCATAATTCTGTTAATTGGTAGAAAATTATCTATTTTTAACTTCTTTTGGATATGTACTAAACGCACAATTCGTACAATCAGTATTTAAAAACATTGCAGTAATTTACATGTCTTCTATTGTGTAATTTAACAAAAATCCGGTTAATGTGAATAATTCTATCAAAAGTAAATAGGTATGACATCTGTAGGCGTGTAGCCAAACTCTGTACTATACAATGGTTGTAAACACCAATACTTTAAGTTAGTTTACGAAATTCTCGTAAGAGGGCGAGGTTTAATGTATCAAATAACCAATAGGAAAATTGTTTTATTGAACATAAATCTAATAGATCACAAATTCGATTTTGATAACAAAAATTTTCACTTTCTTCTCCGCCATTTTGGAGGCACTACGAAAATTCTGTGATTTCTTTTACACTTGCTAATATACGAAATTGTTTCGGATTCTGGTAAAAGATGTCAAACCAATAGGAATTTCTACCAAATTTTCTAGTCCTATTGATCGCAAAGGTTGCGGATTATAAACAAAATTTAATAGTGTCCAATAAGGGGTAAGAATTACAGTTTTTCTCATTTGATACTAATTTAAAATCTTCCTTCTTAGGGAACGGAACCCATACAATCTACAAGTATAAAACATTAGATTCGTTTTTACATTTATTGCACGCATTACAACGTAGTGGTAAGCTCGTAAACTTCCTTTATCTTCGTGCTCACCTACCCTTACTTTTTTTTAGCGATTAGATTAGATGAGATTAGATTAGCTTAGATCAGACTATCTATCGATGTGGTTAGCGAAAATAGAAACCGAAACATAAAAGTAACAGGAAACCTTATTAATCGTCACATATTTTGAAACTGGCTTCTCGGATATTACTGTAAATTGGGTTATATGTAACTACATCTACTTCATGCGTGCTGTTTAACTATTTTCCTGATAGTGGTTATATTTTCCATTTATGGAACTGGTGTGAGGTAACCAGCGTTAACAGGTCAGATTAGTGCATGTTTAATTTCGTATATATCTATGACTTCCTCATTATCCTATAACTCATTTTGAGGGGTACGAAGGTACTAAAACAACAATTGATTAGTTATTGATTAGAAGTACACACTGTAAATATACATACCTACCGATAACTAGTTGCAAATGCAAATCTCAACGTACTATTAATATTCAACACATACACAAAATATTTTAGTGCTTCATATAACGTTACTGGCAACATTACTCTTGCGGCTTTCAATATTCTTTTTGGAATGCAAACCTCATCGTTGATGTGGGTCGAATTGGCGGCCATTTGCATAGCTACTACTGTTCAGAGGCAGACTCCTCACGTGATAAAGATATAAATATTTAACACCGTTATGCAGCTGTTATTGTAGAACTGCTATCAACTTGTTATTTGTTACTTCTCATTTTGAATAGAATTTAACTGCTATTTCTTACTTTAAGATAAAACTCGCTATTTGCTATCTCAACGCACTGTAAATTGGTATGACTATAGGTATATCATTCCCGTATAAAGGTTACTTAACGATTATTTTGATTTTGGGTGTAAATTTGAACTTTAGCGTTTAAAAATGTATTTGTTATAATTTTGGTGTACAACGGCAGCAAGTTTCTGTTTTGGTAACTGTAAATAATTTTCTTACGCGCTGTTAGCGTAAATTTTTTTAAGCTTCTCTTTCAGGGGTAATTGAGTGGAAGGCCTTCCATCGTGAAAAGAGAAACATTATAAATATTGTAAGTATTTTTATCTCTATTTTATTTTTTTGGTAAAGCGGTTATGTGCTGGATTAAATCCGCTCTGAGTACTTGCGAAAGTTAATTAAATTAATATTTTCTTTGTGGTGTACACATATAGTATATAGTATATCTATTATTTGGAAATGTTCTGGGTTATAATTTTGGGAAACATTAACGGGTTAATGATTGTGTAATTATATTTATAAACTTTCCTAAAGCGTTGTTTATACTACGCAGATAGCCGAGTTATTATTATTTTTTGTTGTTCACTGCTACCATTAAACCAAATAATTATCTTTTTACTTCAAAATATAACGATACGTTCGAGAGATTCATTATCTTATTCTTCCCGTCCTTTGTGAATGTTACCCTTTCCTTCCTGTACTTACCTGCACATACATTACTATCCAGGAGTTGGGGTAGTACTGCGTTCGACTTCCGGGGAACAACTCCTGGCGCCTGTTAAATAAATACTTCTGACCCCGCCCGCCTCCTATGAGTTAGACGGTGTATTTCTAACAGCAGATAAGTGTAGGACTTACCGTCTGTTGTATTTGCTAACTTCTTTTTGTTTCTTTGTCTACGTTCTTTTATCTTACGTCATAATTTCCTATACTAATTCCCTATGGCAAATATTAAAATGAACACGGTGTATATAATATATACAATAAAAATAAATCTTAAAACATATACTTGCAATAAAACTTTAAATTTTTCTCAAACAATGTAAAATTACGTAATTTCGTATTTAATGATTTATTTTTAGACACGACCAAACTATACTTAAAAGTATATATGGTGTACTTTATTTTGATGTAATCATAACTATCTTAATTTATTACTGGTATTACATTCGAATCGTAATTTTTTGTTAATATTTCTGCTGGTTTTACAATTTTAGAGAGATATCGAGCATGCGATAAATAATAAATAAAACGCTACATTTGAACAGCATCCAACTGTTCGTGTACCATTTGCATACTCGCAATAATGGCGTTTAATTGCATTGAAGCCGATCGCATTAGATTCATAATGAATTTAGTTGTTTTAACGAAGGAATTTGAATGTTTATTACTTCCGAAGATTGTATAACAAACATAATACACCCACATACCACACAAAACTAAAAAACACTGAACGCGTTTCAATAACTACGCTATCATCATCAGCGGTCGACTAGGGTGAACTAAAGAAAATTTCTAATATATATATACATATATATATATATATATATATATATATATATATATATATATATATATATATATATATATATATACTGACTTCCATAAAATTGCAACACCTAGAATTTGTTGAACGATTTTATTGAAATTTTAGTCAACGATGTCTTTCATTAGAACAAACAAACGATGAAAATTTGAATAAAATCTAACTAGTAGTTTTTTTCTGTTTTTCCTTTGCACTTAGTAACAATAAATTTGAAGAAATAAACCAAACAGTGTGTAATTTACTGTCAATTTTGCAAATTGTTTGTTCACAATTTCGGTCTGAACTTGGGAAGAGTACGTCAACATCAACATTTTTCCCAATTGACTGATTTTGAACGTGGCCGTATTATTGGCATGAGAGGGGCCGGACTTTCACTAAGAGAAATTGTTCGTTGTGTAAACCGAAATGTTACAACGGTATTGAGATGTTGGTCCAAATTGTCCGAGGAAGGAGTGCAACAACGTCGCCCTGGATCTGGACGCCCACGCAGGACTACAGATAGTGAAGAACGTCGCTTAAGACTTTTGGCCATAAGAGACAGATTTTCAACAACTCGATCGATTGCAAATGATTGGATGAGAGGTGTAGGACCCAGAATGTCAATATCATCTGTTTATCACCCGATAAGGTCTTATGAGCTGCGTTCATATCGTCCATTTTTATGTCTTCCTCTTACACCACTTCACCGTCTACGCAGGCCAGAATGGAGCAAAGAAAGAGCGAATTGGGCGCAAGAATGGCATCGAATTGTGTTTAGTGACGAGTCCCGATTTTGCTTGTGGGTCCACGATGGTTGTAGGAGGGCCAGACGGATGCGTGGGGAACGTAAAAATCCAACATTTTTTGTGGAACGCAACACAGCCCTCACACTAGGAGTGATGATATGGGGTGCAATTTGTTACGGTAGCAGATCACGCCGCTGGTTATATTTCAAATGTGCTAGAACCCGTTGCGCTTCCATATCTTCAGGGGCTGGAAAATCCCATTTTTCAACAGGATAATGCGCGCCCTCATACGGCAAGGGCTACATCACGTTTTTTGGAAGAAGCTAACATTACCGTCCTCCCATGGCCTGCTCTGTCGCCTGATTTGTCGCTCATTGAACATGTATGGGATGAGGTCGGTAGGCGACTGGGTAATTTACCACACCCTCCAGATAACTTACACGATCTCCGGCTACGGATTCAAGAGGCTTGGGTTGATATACCACAGGCAGCTATAGATCACGTGATTGATAGCATGCCACGCCGTCTAAATGAGTGCATTACAAATAGTGGCGGAGAAACTCATTATTGAAAAAAACATTTTTGGTTTTTGTTCTTTTGTTTTCATATTTTAATCGTTTGTTTGCTCTAATCAAAGACATCTTGACGAAAATTTCAATAAAATCGTTCAATAAATTCTAGGTGTTGCAATTTGTATGGAAGTCAGTATATATACACTATCAGCGAGTAACGCTACGTTGCTTACCTGGGGAAAGTGAAAGTTATAAAAGTTAATGAGTTCTGAGTAGCCTAAAGGTCCTCGATCGTCGTTATTCATTGGAATTTGTTTGTTTTTGAAGATCTTTAAAGTTTCATAACAATCAAGTTCGTGCTTATTACTAACATGTTTTATTAATGATACCTTATCTACTACAAAACTTTTATCAAACATATATAGGGCTATGGCAGACTTGTCCCAACGTTTGTATTTTATATGAGCTAAATTTTCTTTAAAGCGAATTTCGATATGTCGTTTAGTTTGCCCCACATAATTTGTTCACAACTTTTACAATTAATTTTATAAATTCCCGACCTATCCTGCTTATCCACTTTATCTTTTGGATTGCCTAAAAGAGTTTGCAAACTCTTATCTGTAGTGACTTTTTAAATTAATTTTGGAAAAGATTTTAGATAGACCTTTTGTAAAAGCAGGATAGTTTGGTAACTTTACATACTTTGTTCTTATTTGTTCTCTAGCGTTACCTAATGTACCTGTTGTTTCCTAACTATATTCATTCATCTGAAAACCCATTGTATGCAGTAATTTATTTAATAGTGCGGAATTCTTTATTATAATTTTGAACTGAAAGAGGAAAATTAAGCAATCTATGAACCAAAAAGTTAAAAGCCGTGAGTTTATGCTGTCTACAGTGATTTGAGACATTGGTTATGAATCTGTTAGTGCTAGTTTCCTTACGATATATATATATATATATATATATATATATATATATATATATATATATATATATATATATATATATATATATATATAGTATTCTTGTTACCAGAGTATCAAGGAACGGGAGACTGTTATTTGCCTCTGTCCCAAAGGTAAATTTGATTGGCAAAAATTTAGGATTTAAAGTTTCTACAAATTTCTCAACACCACAAATTTTAGTATTCAAAATGGCAAACACATCATCCACGTAACTAATTCAAACTCTAGGGAAATCAGGCAAATCGCGTTTTAAGTCTGACTCAAATTTACTCATAAATACATTGGCTATAAACGGAAATAAGCTATTGCCCTTTGTCGTACCATTTACCTTTGAGATAGAGGCAAATGACAGTGTTCCGTTCCTTGATACTCTGGTAACAAGAAGTGGTAGTAAACTAGATAAAGATATTTATCGTAAGGAAACTAACGCTAAAATATTCATAACCAATTACTCAAATCACTGTGGACAGCATAAACACGCGACTTTTAACTTTTTGGTTCACAAATTTGCTTAATTTTCCTCTTTCAGTTCAAAATTATAATAAAGAATTGAGCACTATTAAAGAAATTTCTGCATACAATGGGTTTTCAGATGCAGTGGTCATGAATATAGTTAGGAAACAAACACATAAGATGAGGGTTAAGAACGTAACTACATTAGGTAACGCTAGAGAACAAACAGGAACAAAGTATGTACAAACTATCCTGCTTATACAAAAGGTCTATCTAAAATCTTTTCCAAAATTAATTTAAAAATAGTCACTACTTCAGATAATAGTTTGCAAACTCTTTTAGGCAATCCAAAAGATAAGGTGGATAAGCAAGATAGGTCGGGAATTTATCAAATTAATTGTAAAAATTGTGAACAAATATATGTGGGGCAAACTAAACGACCTATCAAAATTCGCTTTAAAGAACATTTAGCTCATATAAAATACAAACGTTGGGGCAAGTCCGTCGTAGCCCTACATATGTTTGATACAAATCATGTAGTAGATAAGGTATCCTTAATCAAACATTTTAGTAATAAGCACGACCTTGATTGTTATGAAACTTTAGAGATCTTCAAAAATAAACAAATTCTAATGAATAATGATGATCAAGGACCTTTAGGGCACTCAGAACTCATTAAACTTTCACTTTCACCACATAAGCAACGAAGCGTTACTCGCTGATGGTATGTATATTAGACATTTTCCTTAGTTCGCCCTAGTTGATCGCTGATGATGAGCGTAGCAATTGAAACGCGTTCGGTGTTCTTTAATTTTGTGTGGTACGTGGGTGTATTTTGTTTGTTATAGAATATCCGGAAGTTATAAACATTCAAATTCCTTCGAGACATATAACGTTAAAACAACTACGTTCATTATGAATCTAATGCGATCGGCTTCAATGCAATCAAACGCCATTATTGCGAGTGTGCAAATGGCACACGAACAGTTGGATGCTGTTCACATGTAGCTGTTGGTATTTATTATTTACCACATCGTCGGTATCTCTCTAAAATTGCAAAATCAGCATAAATATTAACAAAAAATTTCGATTCGAAAGTAATACCAGTAATAAATGAACGTAGTGATGATATCACATTACAATAAAATACTCCATATATACTTTAAAGTATAGTTGGTCGTATCTAACAACAATTAAATAAATATTATGAAATTACATAATTTTAAGTTATTCATCGCCACAATCTACAATCGTATGCTCAATCTTTCTCACTTTCCTACCCAATGGAAACTTGCACTAATAACCACAATTCCAAAGCCAGGTAAACCCCCGCAAGAAGCTACCTCATATCGGCCGATTAGCTTACTGCCGCTTCTCTCTAAAATATTTGAACGTTTATTGCTCCACCGAATCATAGAAGAAACTCCAATTGAAGAGATACTTCCTACCCACCAATTCGGCTTCCGGGAAGGCCACTCTACAATCCAGCAATGCCATCGCTTAATAAACTACATCAAGGAAACCCTTGAGGGAAACGAATGTGCGCCTCAGTCTTTTAGACATACAGCAAGCATTTGATAAAGTTTGGCACTCCGGCTTGCTCTATAAAGTCAAAAACAAACTCCCTCATCAAATCTTTCTTCTTCTTAAATCCTACCTAACCCAACGATATTTCCAAGTCCAGTTCCAAGGCGCATTGTCAAATTATCATCCTATCCACTCTGGCGTTCCGCAGGGCAGTGTCCTCGGTCCCTTTCTTTATATCCTTTACACTGAAGACATACCTACAACAGACAATACCCTTATCGCTACCTTCGCTGACGATACAGCAATTCTCTCATCCGACACTGACGCAAATCAAACTTCTGAAAATATCCAGCTTCATCTAAACCTTCTACAAAGCTGGCTGGATCGCTGGAGGATCAAAGTAAATAGTGCTAAATCCTCACAAATTACGTTCACTACCAAACATTCTACCTGCCCTCAAGTTACCATCTACGATCAACCTATTCCCATGTCAACAGAAGTAAAATACCTTGGTCTACACTTAGACCAACGACTCACCTGGAAAGCCCACATCAAAGCAAAAGACAACAACTTAATAAAAGACTAAAAATATGTACTGGCTGCTTGGGCGCAAATCTCAACTGTCCATAGAAAACAAGCTCCTCCTCTACAAGGTCATCCTTACTCCTATTTGGTCCTATGGAATTGAGCTGTGGGGATGCAGTAAACCGTCAAACACAAAAATTCTCCAGTCCTACCAATCAAAAACACTCCGTGCTATAGCTAACGCTCCTGGTACGTGAACAATCAAACTCTACACAAAGATCTCCAAATTCCCTTCATCACTGAAGTTATCAGAAATTCAGCTGCCAACAGTAAAGCACGCACTCTGGAACATCCTAATCAACTCATTGCCGATCTCTATTCCCAACAGCCTGAAGTTAGAAGATTAACCAGACTCTGGCCTGAAGATCTCATTTAGTGAATCTTGGTGACCCGTCGCTGGATGGTGCCCACTTCATGTTATTACCTACTTTGTCATATTATTTACTTATTACTCACTAATGAGTAGATTGTAAAATAGCAATTTAAATTAAAAAAAAAAAAAAAAAAAATATTTTATTGTAAATATATTTTTTAAGAACTTTTGTTATTATCAATAAAGATTAGCGAATTAAAAATTTGTTTGAAACTGTAAAATAATATACTTTTATTCTATATATACTGTCCCCGATAAATAAATGAACACCCAGTAAACGGTGATGTATTTTAATGAAAGATTAACCAAGTAATCATTGATAATGAAACAAAGGCTCTTTCTTTTCTTTTGACATTACTTAAGTGTCAATGTTAAGCATATTTGTAAGCTTAAGAAGTAAACACATTAAAGTTGAAATAATGCCTCCTGTACGTCACCGTGAAAATTTCCATCAGTTAATCGAGTTTGAATGTTGCAAAATAATCGATCTACGAGAAACCGGAGCTTCAATTTGTGATATTGCCGCTCGCGTGGGACGCAGTGCCGCGAGAATTTCCTTATGTTGGTGAAGACGGTCAGAAAATAATGAAGAACGACGAAGCTTGCGTCCCGGACGTCCTAGACGCACCACTGATCGCGCTCTTCGGATTGTAGCTCTTCGAAATCATTTTTCATCAGCAAGGGAAATTGATGATAGATGGAGAAGATTAACTGATCATCAAATCTTCTTACGATCGACGTATCGAAGATCATACCGACCGTTGCTTTGTTTACCTCTAACTCCACGCCATCGTACTGCACGACGGCAATGGTGTAAGGACATACTGATGTCACTAAAGGAGTGATGGTGTGGGGGACTATCTGCCATGGAAGCAGATCTTCTCTGGTAGTTAATGAGGGAACATTAAATGCAAATCGGTACACTAACAACGTTCTTGAACCAGTATTACTGTCATATCTGCAGGGTTTCTATGGAGTTTCTAAATACTGCTACTGTTGATCTGCTTCCATGGCCTTCTTGTTTGCCAGACTTATCACCAGTCGAATATTTGTGGGAAATGGTAGGACGGAAAATAAATGGTCTACAGCCACTTCCAAATAATGTAGATGCCCTTCAACAACGGATTTTAGAAGCGTGGGATAGTATACATCAGGTTAGCATAGATTCACTTATTTCAACTATGCCTAATCGGCTAACTGAATGTGTTGTGTGAGCAACAGAAGAAGGTCGACGTTTCAATAACACTTACAGTTATCTTCGTCAGTAATAATGTGTATTAAAATTGTTAAAGATGTTGTAAACAATTTTGTCAAAGTTGAAAGATTAAAACGTAAACATCAGCCTGCTATCAACATAACAGTTTGAGAAACGTATAAACCAACTATAGAATTAAATTTTAGTAAAGAATAACTAGGTCATTAAAAATTAAATATTGTAAAACTGTCTTAAAGATGACAAATCAGAACACTCTGTAACGACGAAAGCTAACAATGAAAAATGTCGGCCAAAAGACACATTTAACAAAATGTAATCAAGTTATGATGTAAGTGTAAAGTTGTGAAAAACTTTCAAAATGATAGAAGCATTCACAAATATAAACATGACATCGAATAAAATAATCCAGTTAAATCTAACAAAGAGGTATCTTTATCAATAAATGCAAGTGTTATTAACAATGAAAAGCATAATGCAGAACGTTTTTTGTAATTTTTTTTTTAGTTTTAATGTTAATTTCAACTACTTATGTTAAATTATTGTGCTGTGGTAATTTAACATATAATTGGTAAAGCATTTGCTTCAATGTCTAGGAAAAACAGCAAAAAACCTGGACATACCAAAAATATTGATGAATTTTTTTTTCAAATTGATGGGTGGATTTTCCTATCAGGAATAGGTAAGCATAGTAAAAAGAAATGATTTTTTTTTGTTTTATTTGACATTTTTTCTTTCTAAAAATCTAAAAAATCCTGACAATTATGTTATTGAGTGAAGTATGTAAAAAAATATTACAAATTTTTAGTGATCAATTTTCATCGTAAAAATGGTTAGATAGCAAAAAATCGGTTTTTGATCTTTGGCACCGTGTTCTACCACTTAAACAAATCTTCCAGATAACACACAAAATAAAATTTTTTCATGATTAAGTTTTTCTTAATTCACATTTAAAATTTTAAATCGTTCAAAAAATTCAAATTTGGCGCCAAAAATGTTAATAAAATACCATCTTGTAGGTGTTAATAAACTTACAAAACAAAAAAAAAACGTACTCTCTAGCGTTACTAGAACCGGTGGTATCTCTAGAAGAACAATAAACACGTCTGTATTCTTTATTTGAGGTTATGTGAGCTGCTAGGGATCTGAAAATTTGCAGAGGAATAATTTTTTACGTTCTATATGGTGGTATTTCTTGTTTTCAAAATCCTTTGGTGGCAATTTTCACTGTCTTACCCGGTTAGGCCCTCTGTGCGTAGTTTTCCATCTACACGCCGGTGTATCAGGCGAACTGCATTAAACGTAATTGAGAAATTTCTTAAGAACGCTTTCTTCGTTTTAGTTTAGTTCCCAATCCCAATACCCTTTTTCTCTTTGTTAGTCCTGATATGCTTAACGCTGCAGAAAAACTAGAGTGTGACGAATGAAACTTCTTCCAAGCTCTTCTTTGCAAAATTTTATCTGATCTATCGTGATATGTTAAATCATTTGACCTGTCGTATGATATATTGTGCTCTCTACACTCTTCGTCCTAATCCAAATATTTATGGGTATTTTAAAAAAATTAACATATGAAAATAATACCGTAGGCGAAATATTCAAGTCAATGCCCGATTGTTACAAATATGCGAAAGTAAGTGAGAATAGAAACTTATTAAGAAGATGGTGTGAAAAAGCTTAATAATAATTATACGTATTTATTTATTTAGGATAGGAATTCAAAGTGTAAATTTGTTAACAATTATTGACCAATTACTAATTGCAGTTTTAAAGTGAAAGTGAAATTTTGATTTTAAAAGTTAGTCACAAAAATAATGTAACAGATTTTTATTGTTGAATACTTTTTAGTCTTGTAGAAGGTGTTAGCGTGGTAAAATAGAACGGGAGATGGATCTGGTAATCATGACGTTGATATACACAAACGATTTGTTATTCGCATGCATTAAGTTATAGTAATTAATGTATTAAGAGGGGTCTTCACATTCGAGCATATTTTTAGCAAAAATATGCGAACTTTGTTAAGACGGTTACCCCTCGAAATGCGTTCATTAGTTTATCGTTCATTGAGGCAATAATTTTGAATTAATAATGAATTACTAAAAACTGCAAAATCGAAATCGTACTATCATGAAAATGTGTAACGTTGTAATACTTTCTATTCTAAACAAAATAAAATCTTAAAATGGAAACGCAAAACGAGTTTCTTGTAATCCCGAATTAAAAAGATTGCCGCCTCCACCATGGAGGAAATTGTCCCGTCGACATCTAAAGCAAGATACGAAAGAGAATACTCCGCATCCAACGCTTCGAGAAACCAAAAAGGCGTTAAAGGAATAAACGAGGCAGTTATTCTGGCATATGTCAAAGAAAAGGTAAAAGTTTCTATACCATTCCCCCTAATTAAATTATCCTACATTAATTAATTTTTTAGCCTGGGAAGTCGGCACCATCATCACTGTGGACGTGTGTTTCTATATTGAACAAAATGTTACAAACAAAAGAAAATATAGATATTGCAAAATTTGGACTTGTTAACGAATTTTTGAAAAAAAGTCCAAGAATTACATAGGCAAGAAATCTTTGATATTAAATGTAGTATGGCATCAAGAGATTTCTTCGAGAAGCGCCAAATTCGACGTTCTTAATGATAAAGGTCCGTATTGGAGAGATTATATTTTACGTTTGAGAGTGTATACTTTAGGTTGCAACTATTATGGGCTTCTTTGGATGAACTTTACAAGATGATGTTTATTGATGTGGAGGACAAAGATTCCATCCTTACTGTCAAATTGCCGAAAACGAAAACAATTCCACGTATTTTCACTGTGGTAGATGTAGAAAATGAGATTCCTTATTTGAATTTATATCGAAGTTATATTGCTCTAAGACCTAAACATATGAGCGTCGAGAAACTATTTATTTTTTACCAATCACGAAAATGCAGAGCTCAACCAGTGGGTTTGAATAGTTTTTCAAAAACGCCCATGAAAATTGCTAGATATCTGGTACTGGAAAATTCACGCTTATACACTGGACATTGCTTCAAACGTTTCTTGGCAATGTCTCTAGCGAATTCAGGTGCTAACATGACCTCAATGAAGAGGCATGGAGGGTGGTGTTACACATCACTGGCGGAGGGATATATAGCTGAAGCAATGGAAAACAAAATCGACATTGCAAAGAAAATCGGGAAGGTGAAGGGCGGCCCAGCAGAAAGTAGCATCAGAGAACCATTACAATCAGTTGTTAATCATTTACTATAGTCAGTTTTTGATAAATTAGCAGTGATTTGAGCTTCTTTTAGTAATTGTATTTTTAATTTTAATAATAATAGTTATTAGAATTAAACAAATTTCGTTGACATGGTTTTTTATTTGATATAAATGTGCATGCATGTTAAATGTTTAACATTTCAATGAACGATAACAATCTTTTAATATGTTTGTAACATCATAATACTATAATACTACGATAGAAATACAAGTGAGCTGTAACTGATTTTTTGGGCACTATATCTATTTTAGAACTCTTGGTGCTACTTGTGTTTTATTGTTCAGTTGCATGTTAAATCCTATTTAATAATTTAATCCTATAAATAACATTGAATACACAGTATTGAAACCTCTAGTAGTTGATGAAATATTTTCGGAAATCATAAATTAATATACGCATGTATTATTTGTTTTTATAAATTAATGTGTCACTGAACGATAAACTAATAAACGCATCTCGAGTGGTAACAACCCTTAACGCTTTTCGCATAAATTACAGCGCTCGCTCCGCTGCGCTCGCTCGCGAAAGAACCGAATGCTCCGATACGACGGCGCTAGATACGTTGATTACCTTTATTTAAATGTATTGAGTTGATGCGTTCGTACGACTTTTGGTTTATACTCGTATATT
>JARFJB010000379.1:3837500-4087500 GCA_036346205.1 Vesta saturnalis
TATTCAACGTATGCCTTACGTATGGAGGTGTCGAGTGATTGGAAGGGCGAGATAATTGTACCACCTTATAAGTGTAAGAGGAACAACAGTGATTGCAAAAACCACAAAGGAATAAGTTTGTTCAGTGTACCTGGGAAAGTATTTGGCAGAATAATGATTGATATAGTACGTGAAACTACCCAAACTAAGATTTGGGATATGCAGGGTAGATTCATGCCAGGGACAGGATGTGTTGATCAGATGGTTGCTCTCCAGCAGGTGATGGAAAGTGCATAAGTGTACAAAACAAGCTGTACTGTGTGTTTGTAGATCTGGAAAAAGCAGATAACCGAGTGAATAGGGAGAACCTGAGGGAAATATTAAACAAATATAGCGTAAGTAAAGGTTTAGTAAGCTGAATAAGGGCAGTATATAACGGTAACCGGGCAGGTGTTAGGGTGGGTGGAGGAGTAAGTGAATGCTTTAATTTTGAACAAGGAGTGCGACAAGGCTGTATGATGTCACCGTGGTTGTTCAATGTATACATTGATAAATGTATTAAGCAATCATATACCGATACAAATAGTGTAATGGTTGGTAACGTAAATGTACGAGTTCTGTTGTATGCAAATGACACAGTCTTATTACGTAAGAATGCCAAAAAAAACTATTAACAACCTGTTTAATGATTACTTATTGAGCATGGTAATTGGGATAATTATAGATAACAGTGTTACTAAGTTGTCTAAAATTTCTTAGTTAGTTAATTAGAAAACCAATTTATTGTGTAAAACATTTATTAATCTTACAAATTTGGTATAGTAATAGATTACGTACATTACAAAATAAATTTCAAGCATTCAATTGTTAAGTTGAGCAACCTCCCGATATCGAGAAAATGGCACCAATCCAGAATTACAAGCAATTCGTAAATATTTCCCAGACACTTTCTTGTTTATATGTCCATTATGAAGTTCAGCTATTTGAGTAGATGATGCTGCAGCTGGATCTCCTGAACCAGCCAAAGATCCCAGCCAAAATTCATTTCCAGGCAAAGCATTACTGTCCCATGCATAAGAAACAACTAATAGCTTTCCTTCATCTTCTCCGGTAAGTTTAGTATGAGGTTCTCGATTAGATAAGTATACTTTTATTCCTTTTTTGGGATGTCCCTCGATAGGAATAATGTCCCCATTTTGATAACCTCCGCAAGATAGATTTTTGCCAATATGTGAAAAAACGACATCCGATACTGCGTGAAGATGTTTACCCAATGAACTAAAAATGTAATTGTATAATGTAAAATTTCAAGTACCGTCAACTGGGGTGAGTTTGTCTCTTAAGAGCTCACTTTGTACCACATTTCGGAAGAATATATTAAAGTTTATGTCGATAACGCTTGGTGAAACTATCAGATTGTTTAGGTTAGTACCACCAGCTGTTAAAGTTTGTTTACATTTACTGTGTATTACATGTGTTAAACTTTGCGCTGGAAACGAAAGTTGTGAAATGTTAGAAAGGTGGTGAGTTGGATTTCTTAAAATATTCACCAGTATTCTATCTATTTTGTACATATTTGTATTAAAATAATGCTTTTGTTGGTGTAATAGATATTACAAATATGCCTCGTAAATATGAGAGGGCGATAGGCCGTTAAATACGCTCAAGAAACATTAAAAAATGCAATTAACTATGATACTTCAGTCGAAGGAAAGCTTCTCAAAAATATAGTAATCTAATCAGCACCTTAAAAAATAAACTGAAGAGTGAACACACGAAAAAGCCTGGCGGACAAACAATTTTCAATGGATTTAAGGAACAATCAATCGTTTGTTGAACATCTAATAGTGATGTCAGAATTCGTCTTTCCGGTAGGAGAGATTTATTTCAAAATGATTGTGAAGCGCAAAGGTGCAAAAGTAGCGAAATTTAAAGAGAGTACTCCAGGAAGTGAATGGGTGAAGAGTTTCCTTCGAGATTATCCAGCGTTAACTGTTAAATTTGCTCCAAATGTAAACAAAGAAGTGAGCTGGAAGACCGAGGATACGATATCATCTTACATTCATAACCTTAACCTTAACAAGGAGCTAGTAGGTAAACCTTCAATTTTCATATTTTAGTTTTTCTGTAGTTATTATGTTTCTAGGTATCCATCCAGAAAAAGTTTGGAACTACGACGGGACACACGTTACGGATAGCCCAGGCAACAAGTCAGCAATATGCAAGCGTGCATCAAAGTCTTTAGATCGTATCTGCAACCACAGTAAAACTGCAACGTCTATCATGTTTTGTGGCTGTGCAGGTATTTTGTTATCATCGTACACCGTCTTTAAAGTTGAACGCATGGAGTGAGATACAACCCAATAAAAGGTGGGTGGTTTGATGGAGTCCCCTTCAAAGACTGGTTCAAAACTGTGTTTCTTCCTAACATACAAAGTTTTGAAGGACCAATTGCCCTTATCCGAGACAACTTATCCTCACATATTAGTAGGAGGTTTTAAAAATATGCGAGGAAAAAATCAAGTTCAAACAAAACATTGTTTTATTTCAGTGGATGAATACCACACAGGACAACACATTTGATGAATTTTTCATTTTCAGTGTTAATTGAATTCAATCTGAAAGAGGTGAGATTGTTCCAAAGTCGATTTAGACTCAGATGTAATGATTTTTGAAGACTGAGACAAAGTCGTCCCTTATCCGGGTGACACTAACCCACGACTTATTTTGATTTTTTCGACATACTCTTGTGCGAAATCGATAACTCTTACAGTTTTCGAGAAAAATGCATTTTAGTGAATTGCGAATTAAGTCAAACAAAACAATGTACTATCATTCTGCTAAGTTCATTAGAATTTGAAAATGAATACGAAACGAAAAAATATTGAAATAGTAAACTGCTTCTCCTGAACACTTGCATTTTTGAGTTAGGTACACTTATTGCAAACTTGCACTAAAGCTGCTAACTAATGTCTTCAACATTATTATAAACAACACAATAAAAGTAAAGCAACGAAAAATGACTGGGATTGCACTAAATGTCTAAGAAAATTGTTCAATATGAACACCTCGTTTCATGACACATTTTCTAAAATTACTTAAGGTATGCTGCTGTACTCGAAACAGCATGTTTGGATCATTTCTAATAACGTCACATTTTGTTAATACCCTGTCTAAAAGTTCTTCTCTGCTATTAACAGGTGTTGAATATACCAATCCTTTCAAGAAAAAATGTAAAGGATTAAGGTCGAAAGACCGAGGTGGCCATGAGACGGGACCGCCTCGGCCTATCCATTGATCTGGAAATGCGTTATTTAGATATTCTCTCGCATTTCTACTAAAGTGGGACGGCGCACCATCATGCATAAACCACATGCCGTGTCTAGTGTTCAACTGCACATCTTCCAGGAACAAATTTAGGTGTTCTTCTAAAAATTTGCGATATTTTGCTCCTGTTAACGTTCCATCAATTACATACGGGCCTACTAAGTTGGTATTAATTATTTCCATCCACACGTTTATTAAAAATCTGATTTGATGTTTTGTTTGTATGATGACGTGTGGATTCTCATCGCTCCAGATATGCAAATTATGAGAATTAATAATTCCTTCCCGTGTGAGTCCGGCTTCATCAGTAAAAAGTACCTTGCTAATAAATTCAGGTGTTTGTTCCTGTTTTTCCAAAAACCACCTCAAAAATATTACGCGAGGAGGGTAATCCGTTTCAGACATTGCGTGCACTTTTTGCAGATGATAGGGATATAATAATTGCTCTCGCAGGATGTTGTGAACTGTAGATTTTGAAATATTCGTTTCCATAGTAATACGTCTAGTGCTTACAAAATGTTTGCAGATTGTTTTTTTTATTTAGAATTTACGTTTTAAATAAAATAGTATTTTAGAAACCGTTCGAATTCAATGAATTCCAGTTAAGTATCAAAAATGCCTTTCTATGAGGTAGTTAGGTGTGTAAATTTCATAGTAATGAAAGAAGCGGTTTAAAATTATCATTGAAATTCAATTTTTAACTTCTGACTTTGAAGGTCGATAACTACATAACGAAGACAGATAAGAAAAAATTCAAATGAAGACTAGGGTTACTTTGAGCCCATCTATACGTCCTAGCAGTTTTGACCACACCTTTCTGGACACCCTGTATATAATATATGTATATATATATATATATATATAATATATATATATATATATATATATATATATATATATATATATATATATATATATATATATATATATATACATATATATATATATATATATATATATATATATATATATATCCAAGAGTTTATTAGATCACATATAGAAGTTATTAGTGTTGGTTGGGTATATTTTGTGACATTTGACATTTGTCATTACAAAATTAAAAGGAATGTGGTACAAAGTCACCTCGGTTGACGGTACATATTCGTTTACGCTAATTTGGTTGTTTAAATTTAAATAGACCTTTATGAACACAAAATCGAATTCACGCGACAAGTCGCAAGTCGTGATAGACGTTATAGAAATAGTCTATTACCGTGCGCTATTGGTATATTTTAAGGTTTATCAACCTTTATTATGTAAATTTTGCTCTAGTTTAGACAACAGTGTATAAGCCTAATAACTTACATAATCCTCTTACAAAATGTATCGAGAAATAGAGCGTTTTGATGGGGTGAAATTTTCCATACACCAAGTCCTAGGCCAACAACATGCACGTACGCTGTGCTTCTTCGATCCCTTGCTCTTTGATTTGCTTCAAATAACAGAGTTTCAATTGACAATGTAATTCGTTTGCAATAAACGTTATTATCAAATAAAACACCATCTTCTATTTCGTGAAATCGATTAGGGTAATTTATTTTCAAAGCATCAACTTGTCTGTAAACGAAAGCAACCTCTCTATAAAATCCTGAAAAAATTGATCGTAAGGTAGGCAGAGCGTGTGTACCATATCCATTGTTTTCTACATTCTGGGATTCAGTTATCATAACCTCCCCGTATTCCATTACTTTTGGCTTTTCAAACCGTGTACCAATAAGCCCAATTACGATACCTTCATTTTCCACATTATCTGTGTGCCGTACACCTTGATTGTGTCGATTCCCATTGTTAATAAAAGTTGTATACGAACAAACTGATAAAAAAGCAGATAATTTGAGTTCGTCATAACTTAGACATTTCTTCAAATTTAATTTTTCTGTTTCTGATTCGGTACCAATGGTTTCCCATTTACCAAACCCTTTAGTTCCATCTATAAGAGTGTAGCTATCAATACTATTTAAAAAAGTAACCGCTCTTTTTATTAATAATCGATCGACTAGTTCCACTACAGTCATATCTTTATAAAACTCTCTTTCAATAGGATTTCCTAAAGTACGCTTGTAATGCAAAAATGAAACAAATAATGGTAATACGTTTTCATGAATTACCGGATATACAGAATTTATATATTTCTCTAGAACTTCACTGGATATTGTTTGTGAAATAATTTTACAACGTATGCTATCAATAGGAAATTTTATTGGAAATTTTTCGCTATTTTCTAGAATACTTTGAAGTGTGACATTTTCCTCTTCAGTGTTTTCTGCTTTTTGCAATAGTACGTCTAAACTGTCTTTTGTCCATATTGGTCTAAATTCGGGCCAGTTCGGTATATCAAACATTTTGGAATTCTGAAAGCATAAGAAAATATTAATCTATCTGCAAATAAAGTAAGCTTTAAGATTATTTATAGTACACAAATGACATATTATATCAAGTTAACCATGGATTTTGGCCACGAACGTACGTTAAATTGCTTAGTTTTGTTAAAAATGATTATAAAACACGTATACTGTATGTAATATATGGGTTTAGACGAAAGTTCGAACCAAAAATCTACAAAAATGCATGAATCATCAATACGTACATTCTTTTCCATAAAAATTAGGACATGTTTGAGGCTTAGAAAATTAAAATAATAAACAACTTTTTTTATAAAGGCGATTCTATTAAATAAAAGAAAGACAAACAAGATTTTGCATACGCATGCAAAAAAATAGTAAAAGCTGCTTAAATATGCTTTTTCTCCTAATATATACCTACCAAACGAATAATGAAGCTTTCTGCTATATGTGTAAATTCTTCATTACGTATTACGGTATACACACACACACACACACACACACACACACATATATATATATATATATATATATATATATATATATATATATATATATATATATATCCCTCTCCTCTCCTCTCCTCTCCCTCTCCCTCCCTCTCCTCCCTCTCCTCTCCTCTCCTCTCCCTCTCCTCTCCTCTCCCTCTCCTCTCCTCTCCTCTCCCTCTCCTCTCCCTCCCTCTCCCTCTCCCTCTCCTCTCCCTCCTCTCCCTCTCCTCTCTCTCTCTCCCTCTCCCTCTCCCGCTTTCTCTCCATCTCCCTCCCTCCATCTTAAGTTTCTTAATGTAACGCCAGGTAAGTCTAAACATTAATTAAACAATGAAAATGGTTTAAATGTATTATTGATATCTTATAGAAGCGGGCGGCTTTAAGTAAACATATGTTTGCGTTTATTAATCTGACAAGAAGTCTTAAACATCATTCTGGCATAGAGTATTGTTTTTGTTTCTATAATGGTGCCTGTTTTTGTTATGAACGTATAAAAAAAGAGGCATAATTATCCTAAAAAAATATAATTGAAATAATTTCATTTCTTTTAAGTATTTAAGTTAGTATCTAGCTGTCTATTTACAATTATCTGACATGAAGTTTTAAACATCTGTTTGACATAGATTGCCGTTTCTGTTTTTACAATGCCTATTTTCGTAATGAACGTATTATAAAAGAGGTTGCATAATTACCCTAAAAAAATTGTTATTAAAATTATTCCACTCCTTTTAATTCCCATTTTGTAGGTTGGAAGATCGTGTGATGTTCCACATCAGATATTTTTATATATAATTAAGTAATATATCGGCTATTATAATAACATGAAAGTTTAAAAAAAAATTAAAGCCACCAGGTCAGTCCCCTAACATTTCAACCTTGACAAAATTGTTTACAACATCTTTAACAATTTTTAACAAATATTACTACTGACGAAGATAACTGTAAGTGTTATCGAAACGTTTAGATTGTATAATTTAAAATATACCATTAAAAAACCCAAAAAAGATATTTTATTATGTGTGATAATGGTGAAAGTTTACATTTTCATATTTTGGTGTTGCATCCTAAACGAGAACGTAACTTTATTAAACGAAGTTTTCCATTTCAATTTTTTTATATGTGATAAACTAACTAACTATAAGTTATTAAAATATAAAAATTTGTAAAAAATTTTGGGCCTTTGGGTCAGCGATGAGGAATTTAATTTTGAACCCGCCCGTAAGCGTGTTCTACGAGAGTATAACCACAGATGTATACACTATACATCTGTGGTATAACTTTATGATTTTTTTCTGAAGTAATACGAAATACCTACATCACAAAAGTTCTATGTGTGATTACCAACATATACGCTATTATAACAATATAAAACTTCCAAAAATGTTTCGGGCTATCGGGTCAGACAAGTGTAATCAGGTCATGTGGACGACTTTAGGACTCTGCTACCAAAGTATAACTCGTAACATACAAGTTTCAAAAAATATTGCGCCCTCAGGTCAGCCACGAACAATTTAGTCGCCCATAAGTATCTTGCGTGACAGTGTAACATGATTTCTTTCTGATGTTGCACGAAATACATCTCAAATTCTTTATATGTGATTAATTCATATATAAGCTATTACAATAACATAAAGATTTATAAAAATGTTTGAACCTTGAACGTGGTGGATTGTGATATGTATTACAGGTTGAAAGAACATATTTACGCACCTTTTGATACTGTTTACATGCTTATTCAAAATGTTTTTCATTTTTCTCTTATTTAATAGATGCGCCTTGTTTTCCTGTATAGAAAAGTGTTCTTTTTATATTAATTCTCAAAGTGTCAAAGATATACTAATTTTTGTAGAAAAAACTTACGTATTAATGATTCAAGCACTTTTTCGGGTTTTTTTAAATCGAAATTTCGTCAAAACGTACAGATCTTACATAAGATACCTGTAATATTCATACAGTATGGGTCAGCGACAAGTTTCATATTCGATTGTTTGTCACATCATTGATTTTACCGAAAAAAGCCGCGACAGGTCGATTTTTGTTTTAAGGGGGACACATTTTCATGTAAGCATCATTCCCATTTGTCAATAGTCAGGGGTGGGGAGGAGGTCCACTTAAAAATCTTAAATGGAAATACCCCACTTGAGAGGTTACCATTGGAAATACGCCAGACTTTTAAAAATCCGATAACATTGGCTCCTTCTATGACCATCCAAAGCTTTTTTCTAATAGATTTTTAACGAAATTTAATTGCTTATAATAATAGGCTTCGTTAAGCGTGCTTTGGAAAAATGTTGTCAAACAGCGATTAATGTGTTTAAGTAAATAGTGTCACTTAATTCTAAAGGTATTATCCTCACTTTACAAGAAAGGGTAGAAATTATATTATAAGAACGATTGTTTTTCCTGCTATTACTGCGGCTAGAATATTTAATGATAGACATTGGTAAACTTATTCACCCAAACTGGTTCAGTGATTAATATCACGATACGTCCCCAACAACCCGCCAGGAATGAAGACATTCAAATTGCTGTATTGGGTCATGTGGCACTAAATCCCAGTCATCGGTGTGTCGACTATTAAAATCACAAAAATTTCATCCATACGAAACCCATCTTGTGCATCAACTCAATGAAGATGACGATGTTCGCCGACTGGAATTCTGTGACATTATGACTCAACGTTTGATGGATAGTCCGAAGTTACTACACAACATTTGTTTTTCTGATGAGAGTGCTCTTCTTAAATGGAAATATTAAACCACATAATTGTAGATACTGGAGCGATAGTAATCCTAGAATAACAAGAGAGTCACATACACAATATCCTGAAAAGATAAACGTTTTGGCAGGAATTTTTGGTAGGTCACGTTATGTTCGTTGCACTTAATAATTATTTCATACTAAAGACAACTACTCAGTAATTATTATGACATTACAGGTAATAAAATAATTGGTCCCCTTTTTTTGGACAATAACCTAAATGGAGGTAATTATTTAAATTTGTTGGAGGAGCATATTAAACCCATGATGACGGAGGCAATTGAAAATGACCCCAATTATTCCGAAGTTGATATTCATTTTCAACATGATGGGGCTCCACCTCATTATGCTGTAGCAGTTAGAGAGTTCTTAAACGCAACGTTTCCAGGCCAATGTATTGGAGGGAGTTTTCCCATCAAGTGGCCAGCGAAATCTCCAGCTCTGGATTTCTTCTTATGGGGTTATTTGAAGAATAAGGTTTACTCGACAGTTACCAATTTTTTACAGGAGTTACGGGAAAGGATAGTGAATGGATGTCGCTTAATAACTTCAGAGATCTTGACAAATGTGCGAAGGGAATTTGAAAGTTGGCTTTACTTCTGTATGGAGGCTGGTGGTGGACATTTTGAACATTTGATAAAGTGACTAATTGTACTTTTAACACTTTAAGTTTATTTAAAAGGCTCCATTTCGTTAAAAATTTATTGGTTTTGGATGGTCATAGAAGGGGCAAATATCAAAAGTGCGATATTACTATTTAAGCAACCCTCAACCCGCCCCTGACTAATGACAACCGAGAACGAAGCTTATATGAAAATGTGTCCCCTTTAAAACAAGAAGCGACCTGTCCTGACTTTTTTCGGTAAAATCAATTATGTGACAGATAATCGAACATGAAACTTTTCGCTGACTCACCCTTTAACACCATTTAACAAAATGAGGTATATTCTCGAAAAAAATTCATAGGTGTATTCCTTGACTAACTTCACATAGATACACAAGTGGCGCATTCAGTGTTCATTCAAAAAATGATTTTCTGTATATTTTGACGTTATCTGTAAAACTTTGTATACTATCTATATACAAAGTGCCCACATATACGCGTCTAGTGCATAATTCGTAATCGGACAAAACAGAATTATAAAACAATTACAGATGTTTCTAATATTTAACAGGCAGCGGAAATTGAACGTTGAGGAACACACCTAGAAAAAAGGTGCGAACGTTTACAGATACTTCACAAACAAACTGAACTATTGTACTGTCAACCAGAATATAAATCTAAAAACTTTCATACAATTCCGGGTTTCTGCAAACAGAATAATTATGTAGAGGGGTTAAACAAGAGGAATTAGCAAGGCCCATCTGTGCGCGTGTGCATCTGAGCGCGTGTGTGTTGTTAATTATTATATTTCCGGTATATCCCAATCCAAATTCATTTCATTGCCTGAGTTCATATCAGATTTGCCAAATGTATATGTTCGAAGCCACAGTTTTTCATTAATTTATCTCCGACCCCTTCAAAACCTTTGTAACAAGTTACAGGCGTCGTCTTTTAACAAAACGTGTACCTTTTGTAAAAATTCACCATGTAATTTGTACTGAAATTGAGTGTACTGGCAATAAGACGGGGCTAATCTAAAGACTTTGCGTACCTTAAAATAAAATAATGGCCTTTTAAAATACTGCCGATAATAAAATGTTTGTCACATTATCATTTATGTTAACATCTTGCCCATGTAACCAATCCTGCATTACACATTTTATTACATACATGGTTGGAACCTTTCCTGTTTGAACGGAATGCATTGTCCATTACTAAAACGACTAATTTGCCAATTTAATTCGAAAAATTAATATTTTACTTTGTACAAATTGTATCATCATTTAGAACAGATTTCGATTTTGAGGGGGGTCGAACGACATTATTTAGAATTTTGAAATTAATGGGTTACAATCTCAAACTTGTCAATGGACAGACAATTTTATGTGACATGAAACACGTCCAAAATTAAGTTTTTGAGAACATTTCTGCAGTTTCAAAGTTCATGCTAAGACTTCAGTGTTCAGTCACATTTGTATATCAAGGCGAAACATGGATTTATTAAAATGGTTATAATATGCGTCATTGGGTGCACGATTCTGACATCTAAAAGTTAAACTGAAGGTAACAGGTATGCCATTTTACACTCGGGGTGTAATATAGGGTTTTTGGAAAACTGCGAGTATTTACTCGATTTGTGGAACGAGAATCGGGATTATCATAGAACTATGAATGGGGTCCGGTTCCAAAATTGGGTGATTAAACGACTGATTCCTGTGCTGTCCAAACTACCCGGAATTTGTGTGGTAGTTATGAATAATGCACTGTATCATTTGGTGAGGCTAGACAACAAGCCATTCTCATTTTCTAGTAAGAAAGATTAGCTGCAGGAGTGGTTGGTTACGTACGGGGTCGAAATTGAGGCAAAATTACAAAAAAGCAACTGCGGAACAAAATTTAAACTTTTAGATCCAGAAGGAAAAATTATGTAGTTGGTAATATTTAATTGAGTATGGTTTACGGTTGCCTCCTTATCATTGTCTATTGAAACGGCGTGGGGTTTTTGTAAAAAAATTGATCAGAACTTATGACTTTATTCAAACGTTCTTCTAGAATGTGGCAAAATGTTAGTTTGCACACAGGAAAGATTATTTCAAATCGTTGGGAGAAACATGGAAAATGGTTCGATTGAAAATATCCCAGCTGTTATTATAGCACTACCTGACATAATGCAGTTGGAACAAGACTCCACTGTTTGGCACCAAAATTTCAGTAAAAATATGTTTACATATTTGGTTTTCATCAGATCTTGTCCGCGAAGACGAAAGCAGCAATATTGTGGTCAATTCCTATTAGATACGAGTTAAATGGATATATTTCTGGATATTTACTTCCATGTGTACATAACAGAAAAGAACGGTGCAGCAAATTTCATCACGAAAGCAAATCTTCATATTGGATTACTTATGGTATTTGATATTGTGCTCGGGGTTTTCTATATACAATGTGTCCCAAATTCGCTTGTCTATAAAGTGATCTCGGCTCCTGTTATACCTACGGCAAAGGTTAAATGGGGGAAAATGGGGGAAAGTTTTAGAGGAAGAATAGAGCATTCGATATCCGGTTTCAGATTTACGATCGGTCAATTGGTTTTGAAAATATCGGCGAAAAACCGAAATTGGCGGATTTCGTTTTTCGCCAGTAAATTCGAAATGGTTAATTTGACAGCTGTCACAATGTGAGATTATTCGGACAATTTTTTAAGACGAATAAGATGGCGTGTATGACATGTCACAATCGTCTTTTGTTATCCCACAATCTGCCTCAACTTTCATTTTTCTTATGGCCGCCATATTGGACTTTTCGATTTTTGGAAAGAGCGCAATATTTCCAGTTTAGTGATGTCTCACAAGTGCATAAAAGATTAGAGTTTCATCGAAATATCACACTTTCTAAAGTTAGCTCTTATTTATTATTAGTAGGCCATGATTTATTTGTCGCAAAATAACATTAATAAATAAAATGTATAAAAGTCTTTGAAATTTCAATAAAACATGAAATTAAATAACGACCTCTCAACAAGACAGATGTTTTGGGACAAATTCCCAGCTATGAGTGTGTTAAAAATAAAGCCAGACAAATCGTCATTAATTTAATTAATACTTGAACCTTTGAACAACCTACAATAAAATTACAATTACAATTAATTTACAGATTTGCAAAATGACGTCCATTTACATCGAGACATTTTTGACAATTGGTGACTGTTTTTCGTACAACCCTAGCAAGTGTATTTCCGTTAACACTATTTCTAAATGTATCCAAAACTCTGTCTCAGGATTTCTATGGTCGTAGACCTCATTCTTTGTGTGACCCCAGAGGTAGAAATCCAAGGGCGAAAGGTTAGGGGATCTAGGAGGCTAAGATATTGGACCATTTAATGCAATAATTCTTTCATGAAACTGCTCCCTTAAGAAGTTCCTGACTTGAATGGTGTTGTGTGCCGGACATCCATCCTGTTGAAACCAGGTTCTTCTGAACTCATCTTCGGTGAGAGTAGCTCGTAAAGCCGACACAACCTGGTTTCGCAAAAACTCTAGGTGCCTCTGTCCGTTTAAGTTATAGTCAAACAAAAATGGTCCTATAAGTCGATTTCCTGCAATGATTAATAATTTATAATACATAGGTGCCCAATTAAAATAGGTAAGTTAGATTAAATTACCAATAATCCCACACCAAACGTTACTTCCAAATCTGATTTGTAGACGTCTCTCTGCCACTTCTTGAGGGTTTTCTACAGCCCAATGATGAATGTTGTGCTTATTAAAAACTCCACATTTCGTAAACCTACTTCTATCAGACCACACTCTAGTATACCACTCGCAGAAGCGCATTCGTCTTGGAAAATCAGTTTTCTTAAGTCCTTGAACTATTGTGGGTTTGTATGGATAGTAGTTATTCTTTTTTAACACTCTTTGTACTGTTAATTTTGACACACGAATTTCCCGTTCTACCGTTCTTACCGATGCACTGGGGTTTTCGTTGACAGCTTGTAAAATGTTTCTGTCACGATTTTCATTATCGATAATGTATCCGCTTTTAGGTTGTTCGAAGGCCCCATAGTTAATTAAATTAATTACAATTTTTCTGAAGTGGGTTTTATGAGGCTGCCGTCGTTCGGGGTACATCTCCAAATACCTCGATGAGGTAATGTCGGCGTTTCTGTTTGACTGCAAGTAAAGCGCTAACATGTCAAACTTTTCTTCATTTGAATAGGGAATACCGGCCATTTTCAACAGGCTTTTACAATTTGTGTGTCACGTTTATGAGTTTAATGACAGAAAAGCGTACTACTTATGAAAACACTACTTTGAATTATTTAACGTCAAAGTTATATGGAAAAAATGAAACCCAATTTTACTGACAAATAAATCACGTCCTACTGATAATAATAAATATGACCTAACTTTAGAAACTGTGATATTTCGATGAAACTCTAATCTTTTATGCACTTGTGAGACATCAATAAACTGGAAATATTGCGCTTTTTCGAAAAATCGAAAAATCCAATATGGTGGCAATAAGAAAAATGAAAGTTGAAGTAGATTGTGGGATAACAAACGACGATTGTGACATGTCATACACGCCATCTTATTCGTCTTAAAAAAGTGTCCGAATAATCTCACATTGTGACAGCTGTCAAATTAACCATTTCGGATTTACTGGCGAAAAACGAAATCCGCCATTTTCCTTTTTTCGCCGATATTTCCAAAACCAATTGACCGATCCTAAATCTGAAACCGGATATTGAATGCTCTAAGCTTCCTCTAAAACTTTCCCCATTTAACCTTTGCCGAATTTGGGACACATTTTATTTCTCCACTGTTGTTTATTTTGGAAGAGTAAAAAAAGGAGAAGAGATTTTATTTTATTAGTTTTTAAGTAGATTTCGTTAACAAAACGTCTCATTCTATTAGACAGGGCATGATGTTGTCATTTATGACCAACGTGTAAGGTGCGAAGACTAAAATTTACTTTTTTTTTAAATATGATTCTGCAGATTCAACGATGTTCGTGCAAACAAGGTCTAAATAGCGTGAAAAACTATGTTACGCGTTAAAAATATAACAATTTTCGAAAGTCAAGCTACGGTAGTAACTTTTTGTTTTTTTGACAATGCTACCACACTCTCCCTAGATTTCCATGGCCTGCTCTAATGCAAAAATAAAATGGAATAGTGTGCATGTCTAAGTTTGAATTTTTTTCATTAACAACGTTTATGGTTTATCCGAAAATGTATACAATTTTATGTTCTAGATTTCTATGATCTACATCTGGACTGCCTATCTTGTACTGCATGTAGCATCTTCTAAATTGTACTTTTTCTCATTCGAAAACAATTTATATCATGTTTGCACAATTAAAAATAAATGACAGTTTATTGAGAAATGTCACAAAATTATGTTAAGTCACTGATTATTTTTTGAGGTTTTTATAGCCAATAAAAGGTTTTATTTTTAGTGACGTGTACAGGTCAGAACCAATTCTGTCATTATTATACTGAGAATAATCTCTAGTGATTATTGCCGGGAATTTTTCGTCATAGCTTTTAATTGGGTTGACAAATGCATTTAATATAGCTCTATTTCTGTTTTTGAATTAAGTGTATGAGTCAAAAAATAATTTAGTCATATATAATTCGAGAGTGAGAATAAGTTAGCAAATAATTATATAGATTTCTTCTCAAGCTTGTTGCCATTTGACAATAGTCACTCAGGCCCTATGGGCTCTTGTGTCTATTACTTCGCAACAAGCTGTCGAGAATCTGTCTCATTATTTTCATGATTGTCAAGCTCTTCCTATGTTACTACTGATTACTTTTCGCTTGTCTGTTCACAAGTTTTCGAGAATCCGTCTAATTATTTCCATTACTCTCACTCTTTTGTTATATTACTATTGAATATAAAGTAAGAAGAATAAGTTCTTTCAAGTGGCGCATTTGATTTTTATGAGTATTAAACCATTAACATTGGCATCATTTTCGCAGGATAAAAGGGCTGGGCCGGATTTCCATATTCACGACAACACGACCTTACTTATTCAAAGGTAAAAGTTATTACTACTATGTAAACAATGCCGGAGATGTAGATATGATTATTTTTTTTTACTTCAGCACTGTGTAATCAAATTAGTTGTTTCTTGGATCAGTCGTTTGATTGTGTATTATTTGTCACACGTTATATTTAAAACGCTAAAGAATATGTTTAACATATCTTAACCTTTCAGTTTCACTTACCGTGTCCTTCATTGATAATGTAGTAAATGAACGTTGGTACGGTTTGATTAAAGTGACGTGCCTGAGTGTACACTGGAATTTGACATGTTCGAATCTGATACGTTCGAATCTCCCCCAGTTCGAATCTCTTACGAGTTTATTGCTGCAGTACAAGATTCAAACTCATAAACATTATAAAAGCTCGATTTAGTAAAAAGGACCTAATTTTGCATTTTAACAAACCAAATTTTAGGTTTCTAATTCTTGTTGGTAATAAATTAAAATATTTCACAGATAAATTAATAAAACTATTATGTGTTTTTGTTAGTCTATAAAAATTTCTGCACATATCACTACAATTTCTCGTCCCATAGTCGTGAACACTGGACTTAATTGAATAAACATTAGAATCTGATTTAGCATATACTATACAGTTTAGTATAAAAAACCCTAGGAAGAATTAAGACTTCAAATTTAATAAACAGTGACTTACAATCTTCAGTGTACCCAAATTTACCTAGTATTCGAACAGCACGACTGCGCAGAGCGAAAATACGCAACGATTGAGAGCAGTTTCCCCAAGCAATGTTGCAGTTGCAGTAATACAGATGACTGGATAAATGAAAAATAGGCCATTTTTAATATGTTTTCTGAAATATTATCTGCAAGACGATGTGTGAGATATATCTTAGAACATAATAATTTGGTTAAAAACTTAACATGTTCTGAACAGCTTAGTTTTGGTACTATTTTGACTCCCAAAAATTGTACGAAGTTGAGGTTATGAAATGAATGAGGTTTCAAGGTGTTCTTGAATGGTTTTGTTTTCATTTAAAATTAAAAAATTATTTTGGTACCACTATTCTGCCGAGCTTAAAGCATGTTGAGCCTTGTCTAAAACTTTATAAAAATTACTATCACTAATAATTAATGTGGTGTCATCTGCATACCGAATACATTGATTAATGTTAGATAAATGAAGTGGTAAATTGTTCATAAATATTAAAAAGAGTAGTGTTCCCAATATTGATCCCTGGGGAACTCCCAAAGTCAATAAAACAGAATTGGATGTTTTATGATATACTGTTACGACTTGGCGTCTGTTTTTTAAGTAAGAGTAAATTAATTTGCAACTAGGAGTGTCAAAATTATAAATTTGTCTTCATTTGTGAACTAGAATCTCATGTGACACACTATCAAAAGCTCGAGTAAAATCTAAGAACAAAGCCAACAAAACAATCTAATATTTATTAACGATCTATTCATAACAAAAACTTATAATAATCTAAAGTATGGTTAGTACAGTGTGGTACTGTATCTCAAGTATTTTGTCCTTTGCGAAATCCAAGTTGTTGCTTAAAAGATAATGTATTAATTTCAAAGAAACATACTATTTGATTGTATAGCACACATTCAAAAATTTTAGAAATAGTTGGTAATATTGATATGGGCCGATAGTGTTTAGGATCGTTCATATCTCCTTTTTTATGAGGTGGGAAGACTCGTGCTATCTTAAGCTTATCAGGGAAGAGACAGAGACCACATTCAAACGATAACTTGATTAATTTAGTAAGAGATTTTACTACATACTGCTATTAAATTTAACCACTTTAGAGGATACCCCATAGAAACTTCTGACATAGGGTGAAATGCAAAGTAATTGTTTTGATTCATTTTAGTTACAATATCAACAGTATTTTTTAGATTAAAATTTTTAGCAGAAGCTTTCAGAGACTTATTTGACGAAAAAACAAAATAATTATTAAAATCCTCTGCATCAATTGATGGCTGTTAGGAAAGTTATGAAAGTTTAATGAGTTCAGAGTAGCCTAAAGGTCATCATTAGAGTGAGAATTTTATGCAAAATGCATATCGCTTATTTTTTATAGTTGAAGAATATCGTTTTGTTTTTAGACGAATTGCACTAAATGCAATCATTTGACATTAATTAATTTTTGCATATTTTGCATATTTCGCCAAATACTGCATATATTGCAGTTTTATGCATATTTTGCCTTTTTATTCATAATTAACATATATTTCGCATTTTTTCTATATCTTCCAAATTCGCTTTAAAATGCATTATTCTAACTTATTTTAAATTTTGTTATTGTGTCTAACTAAGAAATGTATTTTTATATGAATAAGACAGGTTTAAAGAAAGATTATTACCTGCAGTTAAGTGCAACGTTAATACTTCCGGATTATGAAGTTTCAATGCCGCTATTTCGTAGTATTTGAAAATTCCAATGGTACCTACCTAAGTAGATAGTTAAAGCATTGATTGAGGGAATTCCTTCAATCAAGGGTTAAAGTTATTTGGACTTTTTTAAGGTAAGTGTTTAGTTAGTTAATCCTTCTTGAAAATAATTTGAGAGTAACGGACAAAATGGAAAATTTTAAACATTCTTTGGGCGAAGACGTAACTGAATGGTACGGCTTTGTTAAATGAACTTCAAGATGCCGAAAGTTAAAAATAGTTTAGTTCAAGTATGGATAAAAAATATATCCGAGCTACGTCTGGATGATGAAAAAGTGTTTTGCATAGCCTGTGGAAAAATAGTAAGTACCATTACATATTTTTAATTGATTTCGGAAATTAAACCCTTATTAATTGATGTAGGTTATTGAATTCACCGTTTTATCAGTTTTTAAACGCAATTAGATACTTATTTTTAAAATTAATTTTTCCTTAGATCATGTGCGAAAGGAAATCTCAAGTTACACAGCACATTGAAACCTCTCTTCATAAAAGAAAATTAGAAACATTTAAGAAAACAAAAGTTTGTCAGACACCTTTGCGCCAGTCGTTGTTTCAAGAAACGGCCAAAAGAAATGCACAAGAGGAATTTAATTTCGAATTGTGTAGTGCACTTGTTAAAGCCAATATTCCATTAAAGAAATTGCAAAATCCTAGTTTTAGGTCATTTTTAGAAAAAAATAGTAAAAAGCAAAAGTGCCAGATGAAAGCACGCTTCGAAAAAGGTATATTAATGATTTATATCTTGAAACTATGGGGCATATAAGGAAAATTACAAAAAATAAATATCTTTATTTTATAGTAGATGAAACTACAGATTGTTGCGGGCGATATGTTGCAAATTTAATGATTGGTTATTTAAGTGAGGCGCAGTCTAGTATATCATATTTAATCGCTTCCAAAGTTCTTGAGAAAACCAATCATGCAACAATAGTTCGCTTTATAAACGAAGCTTTCATGCAATTTTTTATTCCTGATATTGTTGCAACAGATAAAATAGTTTTAATGCTGTCTGATGCAGCACCGTATATGGTAAAAGCTGGACAGTAATTAAAATTATTTTATGAAAATTTAATACATGTAACATGTCTCGCACATGGTATTAATAGAGTAGCAGAAACAATTCGTAATCAATTTCCATTAGTAAATAGTTTAATAAGTAGTACAAAGAAAGTGTTTTTAAAAGCTCCGTTACGAATTCAATTGTACAAAGAAAAGTTACCTAATATTCCTCTACCACCAAAGCCTGTGATTACGCGTTGGGGTACTTGGTTAAATGCAGCTCTTTTTTATGCAGATCATTTGGAAAAAATAAAGGAGTTAGTTTTAGAAATTTCTGATAATTCAAGTACTTACGTTCAAAAAGCTCAATCCATTTTAAAGAAAACACAATTGCGCAATGAGCTGGCATTTATAAAAGCAAATCACTATTTTGTAGGTTCAACCATTGCTAAATTAGAAACGGAAGCATTGTCATTAAATGAATCTATGCAAATAATTAATAAATTTCAACAGCTGATTTCTGCTGTTTCAGGAAATATTGGTAAAACTATTTCCAATAAATTAAATGAAATTTTACAAAAAAACAGTGGATATCAGTTATTACTAAAAGTTAATAAAGTTCTGAAACTTGAGGAAAATTCCGATGATCTTGTTATAAATTTAGATTTGGCCATATTAGCCGCATTAAAATATGCACCCATAACTGCTGTGGATGTAGAAAGAAGTTTTTCTTTGTACAAAAACATACTATCGGACAGACGCCAAAATTTTCTGCCCGAAAACTTGGAAAAATATTTAGCTATAAATTGTTTTGCAAATAGTAATGAGAGGGTGTAATATTTATAAATCTATAGCGTATAAGTAAATATGTAATTTTTAAATATCACATAATTTTAAAATAATGTTAAAATAATAATTGCTTTGTAAGTAGTAATGACAGGGTGCAGTTTTTATAAATGTATAGTATATAAGTAAATATGTAGTTTTTAAATAACACATAATTTTGAATGTTAAAATAATAAGTTTGTATGCAATTTATCTTTTTCCTATTAAAAAATTACAAGCATATATACTTTTTTTTATATATTAATGTTATAATTTGGAATTAACACAGGTAAATAGAAGATTCAATATTTATGCATATTTTGCATATTTTGAATTAATAATGCATTTTTGATGCATATTTTAAGGTTTTTAAGTGCATATATATGCACATATTTCGGAATTTTATAGTGCATAAAATCCGCTCTCTAGTCATCATTATTCATTAGAATTTGTTTGTTTTTGAAGATCTCTAAACTTTCATAACAATCAAGTTCGTGCTTATTACTAACATGTTTAATTAATGATACCTCATCTACTACGTGACTTTTATCAAACATATGTAGATCTACGGCAGACTTGTCCCAACGTTTGTATTTTATATGAGCTAAATGTTCTTTAAACCGAATTTTGATAGGTCGTTTAGTTTGCGCCACATATATTTGTTCACAATGTTTACAATTAATCTTATAAATTCCCGACCTATCCTGCTTATCCACTTTATCTTTTGGATTGCCTAAAAGAGTTTGCAAACTATTATCTGAAGTAGAGACTGTTTTCAAATTAATTTTGGAAAAGATGTTAGGTAGATTTTTTGTATACGCAGGATAAGTTGGTAACTTTACATACTTCGTTTCTTTTCGTTTCAGTTCCAGTCTTCCAGATTTTTCACATCAAATAAGTTCAGTTCAGTAATTACTTACAAAGCAAATTCTACTTACAAAAACCACTAAACAATATCATAAATAACTATTATTACCAAAATTGTATCATTGGTATCAAATAATAAAAATATAAAATAATGAGACGCCAGGCGAAAAACTCGTGAAAGCACCACACGAGTTTAATGCACTTGAAGACTTTTTTCGCTTGTTAACAACAAAATATTTTTATTTTAGATTGCACCCATATCACATAGCATTACACCAAGGTCTAAATCCTGGAGATTTCAATAACAGACTGAATTATTGTAACTGGCTAATAAATATGATAGGAGAAAATCCTGAAATACTCTCACATATTATGTAGTCAGGTGAAACAACGTTTCGCAGTGATGGTAGTGTAAATCGCCATAACATGCACTATTGGTTAGACACAAATCCATACAAGATGCGGGAGGTCCAACATCAGGGTCGTTGGTCTGTAAGTGTGGTGCGGTATTCTAGGTAGACAAATAGTTGGACCATATATTTTAATAAAAGTATTAATGGGGAAATGTATTTAGATTTTTAACAAACGAATTGCCACTTCTTTTAGAAGACGTACGATTGGTAATTCGTCGTGATATGTTTTTCAAACATGATGGGTTCCTGGCACATTACTCTAGGGAGGTTCGGAATTTTTTAAATAAAATATATCCTAACAGATGGATGGGACGTGGAAGTTTATTTCACTGGCTAGCCAGATTCCCAGACCTGACCTATTTAGATTTTTATTTGTGGGGGCAATTAAAAGAACTTGTTTTTGCCAACAGACCGACAACAAGGGTTGACATGATCGCAAGGATACGAAATGCAATACAAAGCATTTCAGCGGCAGAAATTGAAACTTCCGTCTTATCCACCCGCCAGAGACTGGAATGTTGTATTGAAAATGGTGGACGACAGCTTGAACATCTGGGGCGGCACTAATCACATTCTTAGAGTTGTTTGTTGTATTTTTTTTAATTGTTGATTGTTAGATTGGTTAAATGGTTTTCAGATTTGATATATTGTTTGATAAAAATTATCTAATAGCGAAATTTACCTATACCTACCCTTTTTTGTTTACTTTTGGTGTGGCAGTCAACTGAAAATAATAAGAGGCATTTTTCTTTACGTTTACAATTAAATTATTTTTTAGTATTTTTAATTGTAGGTACGCTAAACGAGAAGTTAACAAAGATTACCTTTAGATAACGCCCTCTAGCGGGACGGTAACATGTTCACCGTTTACACGTTTCTTAAGATATGTCGGGATAGAAAAAAGGTATCGACATGCGGTTTTCGCCATTTTGTTGCTAATTTGGTTTACTTTTATAATCCATTGTTAAAACTGCATGTTTCCATTTAATATGTTCCAAAGAGAACTAGATTTCAAAGTATATAACATTTGCATTGGTGGAAAAGAACTCTTTTTAACAAGTGTAAGTTTGCGAAAATCGATTAAGCAGAACCGGACTTACAGGCGTTTTTTCATAACTAGGTTGCCACTCTCCCCCACCTCTTATTTGAAAAGATTGACCAAAATCTGTTTAATAAAAAGTACGCAGAATTTTCCGTAGAACCTGATTATCGTATTTATAATGCTCTTTAATTAGACAAATTTTGTAAAATATAGCTTTTTAAAATTTTGGTATTCAATTACGCCCTCTAGCGGTGTACCTACAATTCTATAAATAATTTCCAGGTGTTTCTCAAGGCCACTTTTGTTATAAATTTCTGAAGATATGGCGGACGGCCGTTCTTATGTGTTCACCCGGTACAATCGATTCAAAATTACGACCAAAATTAATAAATGAATTGTAAAGCAAATTAAACCTTGTTCCGTCAAAGTTGGTGACAATGTAACCATACGAAGTTACGATATCATACAGGTCAACAGCATTTTTATCATCTGAATTAAATTTTAGATTCAAATCACTTGTTATTAAAATATACTTAAATTGTGTAAGAACATTTAATACATTATTAATATTGTTAAGAAATAACCCACAATCTCCACTAGGAGAACGGTAAACTACCACAATTACAATACCACAACATACGGTAGATGTTAGTTCACTATGACAAACTATTTAAATAAGTAACGTTTTTAAATTAAATATCTTCTCTCACTCAGAACTCCTCCGTGATCAACGGTTATGCGAGAGTTTATAATTACCTACCTAATTTTAAGCCAAAGCTCAACTGGTTGGACCCCCATCCAATGTTCCGTAACGCAAATCGCATTATACTTTAATGCATGCAAATAAGTTTTAAATTCAGAAATTTTGTTGCGTAGAGACTAGACGTTTAAATGAAAAATAGAAAATTTGTTAAATTTATTTCTTTATTTATCGTTGATTTCGGACGAAACAAAAAAAACGGTTAACAATGACTCCTATGGGCCACAAGTTGGAATCGGTTACAGGTTAGTTGTGCGGAGAAAATTCCATGGCTAATCCATTAAAATAGTGAACAATTAGGCTCGACTACGTAGTACATAGATAAAGAATTTGAATAGCGTATGTCTGATACTCATAAAAGTAGTGATTTTGTAATAAAATGTAACGTTTACCAAAAGAGCGGATAAATAGCGTATCAATCTGTCTGAATGTGTGTCAAAAGCAAGGTTAAGTTCTAAAGTAAAAAATACACATAACCATACTCAAGATACATTCAATGACTAATATGGGGATAACCCAAATGAACATAAACACAATGATTATACGTTATTTTCACGCAACCTGTTATGTAAATACAATTATAAATTCCACGGTAAGCACGTGAGATGTAAATTGCATCATAGATTTTGCATATTGTAACAAATAAAAGTTATACATTTTTTAATTCTTTTAATATTATGCTTAAAAAAATAAGGGGTAATAAAATTAACCAACTGAATTTTGTGAACAATTAATTGAATAAGATGGAATTTACCCACCAAAACTAATGAAGATCTTGGATTAACTTATTCAAATGTACGTGTTCTTTACATACTACTGTATTGGTTAAAGAACCACAAGAACTAAAACCAATGTTTGAGATAATTACCTTTATGTCCGCACCGGTCTGGCTGTAGACTGATGCTGTAAACAGTGTAAAAAACTCAACTATGAAAATGATCACATATTTTAGTTTTCTATTAAAACACATCATTAGTGCGGAGGCCTTATGATCTCTGAAAAGTCTGTTTTTAGAAAGCACAATTCTCACGGAGCGGAGAAGCGACACTGTTTCTGTTAACTTTACAGTTCAGAGTACATATTTATTACGCTGGGAATACCCCAGCACTATTAATCGATTAAACAATTAACATACTCATATGCTTTTATTGATAAGTTAATATGTCGTTTTTGCTGTATTTTCTTTAAGTTCGCGTTAATATAATTGATAATGATGTTATAAATGTTATATGTAATTATAAACTTGTAAAAATATGTTATACTTGTTGTGAGTAATAAAAATCACAGTAGTACCGGACACGATATTATACAGGGTGGGTGTCTACTGCGTGGACGGAGGATTACTCTTTAACTATTAGAGATATCAAAATCAATTTTGGTGTGGTAATACACGATCATTGGACCTACATTCTAAAAATATTTAGGTGAATACAGGGTGATTGACAAAGATATGCCAACCCAAACCTGTGTGTTTTTGAATGAAACACCCTGTATATTTTTGAATTTTTGGATTCACTGTTACATTTAGAATACAAGCATAGGCATTTGTATCTGTATCACTAACCGTCACTTTAGTACCAAAATAGAGTTAACTTTGGAACCACGATGTGAGCGTTGTCACCACGATTTTGTAAATCTGTTTATATCATCGACTATTACTAATAGTCTACTAACAAACAAACTGGTAAATTTTTCTAAAACATGTAAAACTATACAGAATGATTAACTTATGTGAAATGTAATTTTTCTCCATTTTTTCAAATGTAACACCCTGTGTATTTTTTCATATTTCGATTCCCCGTGAAAAGTAGATACTAATTGATAATAAGTTTCATAGCTATAACACGGACCCTTCTTGAGATATTGATGCTTTTACGTAAAAATATTCAAAAATACAAATTTACTGTGACAATAGAATTCAACAAAACAAATCAGGCAGACTAGCCGCTCGTAATAAAGAGGAACAATTGCATCTATTGTTTTGACGTTTGTATAATCATTAAAATATTGTTCCATTAGTTTGTGTTTTTGTATTGTCGTTTTGTCAATTTTCGTATAAAATGAATTTTTTCCTAAGAAATGATATGATCTTTATTTACGGCGAAGCTCAAAGAAATGCTTTGCTGGCTACCCGTTTGTACTGTGAACAATACGCAGAGAGAAGACAGCCGCGGAAAGAATCGTTTATGAATGTAGCTGAGAGGTTGATACATTCTGGAAGGGTGTGTTATCCCAAGCGCGCAAAACAAGCCCAAATGAAGAAATTGAGTTTCAAGATGTGGCATTTCTTATAGAAAATCCGCAAATTAGTACCAGAAAGGTTAGTACACATCTAGACCTAAATATAAATATAGTTCGCAGCTTTATTAAAAAAAAAAACAAATTGCATCGTTATCATATCGAGCAACATCAAGCTTTAAGTGAAATAGATTTTCAAAATCGTGAACCTTTCTGCCAATGGGTAACTACTAAAGTCAATGTAGAACCCAATTTTGTTAATAACATTCTATTTTCACAATAATGGCAATATTAATACACTATCATCACTATTCAGATACTAATCCACACATTTTAAGAGTTATTGATCACCAGCATCGATGGTCAGTTAGTGTGTGGGGTAGTATAATCAATTTTAATGTGGTTGTTCCTTTTTTCTTTGATGGGAGTCTTACTGGAGAAAGATATTTACAGTTTTTGGAAAATGATTTACCCGACCTTTTGGAAAATATCGAGGTAGATAATATTCGTACAATGTGGTTTCAACTGGATGGCGCCCCTTCACACTATTCAATCAACGTTAGGCAATATCTCGATAGAAATTATCCGATGAGGTGGATAGGACGAGGTGTTGTGTAAAACTGGACAGCTAGATCACCGGATCTTATGCCCCTTAATTTCTTCCTTTGGGGCTACGTTAAAGAAAAAGTTTACCAACATCCTCCCACCACGAGCGAAGATATGAAAAATAGAATTAGAGCTGCGTTTCAATGTATTTCGCCTCTAATGTTGTTATGAGTGAATCTTCCGTTTACCGATCGAACTGCAAAGTGTTTAGCTAGGCGTGGTCAGCATTTTGAACATTTAATTGGAATTTATGGTTTTATTCGTTTATGTTTACTTATTTTTAGGTGTCGAGAATTATTTTATTGTTTAGTTATTAATTAAGTTTTCCTATCAATTAAAGAATTTGGGTCCATTTCCCCAACACTCCCCACTCCGAATTTCGAAATGCAAATTTGCACACGACTTGTGCTCGTTTTGTGCTGAATTGTGCCGTTACAATTACGTGTTGTGCTTCGTCCCTTCCGGAGAAATCATCAATAAACTTTGGACGGTGCTGGGGAAATGCCAGCACTTCCAGTTCGAATTTCGAAATGAAAATTTGCACACGAATTGTGCTCGTTTTGTGCTGAATTGTGACGTTAAATTTTCGTTTTGTGCTTCACCCCTTCCAGAGATATCCCCAAAAGTATGGGCGGTGCTGGGGAAATGCAAGCACCCCCACTCCGAATTTCGAAATGAAAATTTGCACACGAATTGTGCTCGTTTTGTGCTGAATTGCGCTGTTTAAATTTCGTTTTGTGCTTCCCCTCTTCCAGAGATATCAATAAACCTTGGGCGTTCTGGGGAAATGCCCCCCCCCCTCTCCAAACAGATTCATTTTTCATAAAATTTTAACACACACCTGCTAAAAGACAGTTTTGCGGTCACCTGTGGAACAACCGTTGTGCTGCCTCTCCGGATGATGTCTATGAACAGTTACACGAGCTGTGCGCTGCCACTCATTGAGCGCTGTAGCTCGCTGCATTGTTCTAAAGCCTTCGGCTAGGGGCTAGGTTATCTATTTCAGCCTTGTGTAAACAACTTTGTAATTTTATTGTTGTTTATAGGTATGTTTTAGTTATTATGCTTGTTTTACTGTTAATTTAATTCTTTGTGTTTGAATACCTACTAATAATTGTATTGTTGTTTATAGAAACATAAAATCTGTGTTATTTACACACTTAAAAATAATTAGGGGCACAAGTTAGCACATCAGCAAGCCAATGCGCTAGGCCCATGTTCACAGGCCAATGGAAACACATACTTCATGTTGTCTAGGATAGGAACCGTAGGCACAAACGTTAAGCAAGCTTCGGTTTGCCAAACCTTACCCATCTTAAGTAGTAAAAAAAAAGAAGAGAAAGAAGAGGTTACAGGTTACTGCGAAGAAGCGATACGACGAGGACGTAGTATTACTTGGAATGATCATGTATTTAGAGATATCTACGATTATTTAAGATACCCACACAACTTTCCGGGAAATGTTGAAGAATTAACAAATGTCTCATCGAGATAAACCTGGAATGCTAGAACAGCGGATTGCGCTGCGCTGCATTAATTTTAGATAGCATAAATTTAGTCCTTAGAATTTCCTTCATCGAATAGTTCTTAATGAAAAGAAAGAAAAGAGTAGGTTTAGTTTGTTTAAACGTGAATTTCACCAGTATGTAAATGGCATAATATATAAATTAGCTTCCAAAAAATTAACTATAGTTCTTTTTTAATCTCCGAGAACTACTTTTTAACGTAAAAATTATGTCTTATGCGGTATATTATAAAAAAGATGGTAATTTGTTTTATATAAAAAATAGTTATATTCGTACAATTTAAATTATTATTTATTTACGGTTGGTTTCAAAAGTCAAATCATTATTCATATTACGATTGTATTTACATACCTACATGCGATTGTGCAAATTCGAATTCGGGTGTTGACTCTGATAATATATTTTCCAATATCCTGTGAAGCGGCGGAACACAAACGAAGCACAAATTCAGTGCCGGATCTAGGGATTTATCTAGAGGGGGCAAGAACCTAGTTTGTCGCCCCTACCGACGTTGTTGAATATCATAATAAAAAATAAATAAAACGTGTGTTATTGTCTTATTGACGATGTTAAGTTTAAATAAAACTTAACAATATTTTACCCATATATAAATATGGGCAAAATAAAATAGAATATGGGAATATGGTTAAAATAAGTAAACTAGTTTTGTGCAGTTATTTACTACATGTCAAAATTGGATGGAAAAATAGCAAAGTAGGCTATTACAAATTATTTATAACTAGTTATGAAAATGTCACTCTTCTGGACTTCTTTTCGGCAAACAAATCAATGGCATTGTCATAATCAACTGAGCTGGCTAGCTCACTTTCAATTGACAATATTGATAGGTCAGATAACCTGTCTTCACTCATTGAGTTCCTTAAGTAGTTTTTTTATAATTTTAAGTTTACTGAAACTTCTTTCACATTCCGCAGATGTCGTTGGAAAAGTAGAGAAAATTCTCAAGGCCACCACCACATTAGGAAAAGCGTCAGAGAGACCTCTCTTCTCAATAAAGTTGAGTAGCTCAATTTCGTTTAAATCGGAATAATTGGTTTCTGACAGATGATCCCGAAAAACCAATATTTCAGTTGGAAACTCATCTTGGCTCAGATCGTTTTCGTATAGAACTGCCAAGTTTACCGCTTGGGATTTCAACTCTTCATCGCTAAGCTGTTTTAAACTCTGTCCACTTAAAAACATAAAACTTTGATTTACGTTTATGCTGTTTTCCATTCTGTCATTTAACTGAGTAAGAATGACATCTATGATTTCATTCATGGACTTAAAAAATCTCTCCACTTGGGTTATTTTTCTTGCTTCGTCATCCAGATGTTCTCCTGGCAATCTTTTTTTTTCGGTATCCTATGTGACGTTAAATCTGTTGAAATACCAAAACGTCCCGAAATTTCTTTTGCAGTTTCAAACCATTGGTTTTTTTCATGTCTTAGCCGTTGCATCGTGTTTGTCAATCCTTTCAACATGTCAATTGATTTTGAAAGAATAATATTATTCTTTTGAACTTCTTTGTTTACTCTATTTATTTCTTTTAAGACGTCATCCCATGCAACCAAATATAGAATGAATCTGAAGTCAAGAATTGATTTTAGAAGACTTCTTGCTTCTGACTGTATTTCGGGATTTTGACTTTGGCCTTCTTTGATCTCTTCTAAAGCCTCCACTACTCCATCATAATTCTTAATAATTGCATGGACAGCTTCTGATTTAGCGGACCATCGTGTCTGACTTGTCCCTTTTAAGTTGGTTTTACAACGAGATTTCATTATTTCCCACCTTTGGGGAGAACAGACAAAAAATGTATATAGTCTTTGAACCACTCCAAAGACGTTAGATGCTTCGGCGGAAACTGATGAGGCATGAAGTCCAATTAAGTTTAGTGAATGGGCAATGCAGGGGACAAACACTGCGTTTGGATTCACTTCCCTCAATCTTGCTTGGACTCCTTATACACACCAGCCATGTTCGACCCGTTATCATATGACTGGCCACGGCAGTTAGTGATTTCTAAACCATCATTTTTTAGTTTATTGATGATTATCTCAGCCAAATATTCTCCTGTTTTCCCATGAACCTCTATAAAATCAATGAAGCTTTCTTTAACTACATATGCGCCGCTTTGTGTCGTCACATAACGAATGACTTGGCTCATCTGTTCTTTATGCGCTACATCTGGAGTACAATCAAACATGACGGTATAATATTTAGCTTTCACAATCTCGTCAATTATTTTTTTCCTCACACATCCACCTATCATGTTGATGACTTCATTTTGAATCGTTTTGGAAAGATAAGAAACTTTTTTTCGTCCTTCCAATGTTGACTTCAATATTGGGTTGTGTCTTGCAAGCAAGTAAATAAGATTCAGAAAGTTTCCTTGCTCTTTACGGGTGAAAGCCATTGTCGTATTTATATTGCTATGGAGTTCTACAGTTCCCTGAGTTCCTCTAAAGGAAAGACAATTACATGCTAGGTATAGTATCACATCAATAATGATTCGCAAGATCTCCCTCCATTTATTTTTCACATTCAATAGCCTGTTCTAATTGAGCACTGATGCCCTTGTCTTTGTCGTCCATTGCATTAATCAATGTCCTCCACTTAACAAAATTTTCCTTGTGATGTTTTGAACCTTCATGGGTGCAAAGTCTTTCTAGCGCCTTTTTCCAATTTGTCAAGCCATTTCTTTGAAGTGATGACATCCCTGGATTGATATATTCAGAGCTTGATTTAAAAAGCTTACATGGTATACAAAATAGAGCGTTGTCACTTTTAGAGTATGTCAGCCAAGTTCGCTTGATCTGTTTATTGTTAGGCAGGTTTTTGTACCAGGCTGAAACTGTTAAGTGTCGACCCTCTCGTAAAGTAGACTGAAAATCAATACTGTTTGGAAGATCAGCAACTAATTTTAAAGTTTCAACGCTTAAAAAGCACCGGACGTTGTCTTTTAATTTGTCATGATCTTTCCATGTCTTTGGTTTGAATGGGTCTGGATCTAAAACAGCTGATTCTTTAGACATACTAGTACTTTCTTCTATAGTTGAGACAAATCCCGTTGTAGTTGTACTTTCCGAACATGTTTCCCCTACCTTACGTTCAGGAATCGAACAGCTAGGTCCTGGCAGATCTATCAATATTTCGCTATCGGTGCTATTTGATTCAGTATGTGTTAGTGATTTATCAAAATCTTCTCGTTTTGCTTCATTAACATCTCCTTTATCTGATTCTGATCCCTGGTCGTTCGATGTATCTACAGCGGCATCTTCTGGGGTGTTTTAAGCCAACTAGCCAAGGCTTCTGCACTCTGTTTAGCTTTTTAGCACGTACTTCTGCTTTCTTTCTATACTGGGCACCCGACAATCGTTTTCTAGGAATCATTTTTGGATTACAAAAAAGTTTCCTTGATACCTAAAACAAACGGAAGCTACTATTAATAGTTTAAAATTAAAATTTAATCCGTGTACATTTCACAACATACAATTCGTGTACAATTCGCAACATGCACATGCAACTATAATATCCTTGACTTTTGCCTCCCTTAAAGGGAGGTTTTTATCAGTTAATTCTATAATACTTGCTATAAATAAAATTACTCTTTTTAAAAAAGTTTATAGCGAAGATGTCCGTATCATGGATTATATAAAAGAAAAAATTATTTTTAGGTAATGTGTTTATATAAAAAATGCAACAAAAATAGAGTTCTTAGACGCCGAAAGGCATGAAAACCATAAAAATGACGTTGATGATAATAAAAAACATTGTTTACCGGTATTTTAAATCAAATCTTCCCTTTACTGTGTATTATTAATTACTTAACTGTGGGAGTAATGGCCGGGGAGAGAATGGTCGCCAGTGGCGACTCGCCACAAGAACAACAACAAGAAGTGAAAAAAGTCAACTTGAGCTTCTCATACCTGATTGGCTAATGATTCGAAAAAAATGTTTTTGCACCCAAGTGGAGATTTGTGTCCTGAATCACCATGCCACTTCTTAGAGCAAAATCTTTTGTTATAACGGAGAAATTAAATTTTCAATTTAACATTACGGCCTATGGGCAGATCCGACACCAACCATAATATAAACGCGACTACCGTCGCGTTTAATACATGACGCTACATCTTTTGGTTATCTTGGAATTTTTGGTAGGAAATTGTAAATATAATTTTTTAGACGAGATAGGGGCCGAGATATGATTTTTTCAAAATTCCCACCCAAAGTTAAAACGATCTGAAAATACACTTACCTCGAAAAATACAAACGTGTGATGAATGATCCTGTTATACTTCGGATAAACGTGTACTTGTACAGCTAATTTAAAATGTTACACCTTTACAGAACTTAGTCTAGGCCTACACAAACACTAGATTACACTATGGTCACAATAAACTGACTGATGAATAACTACTTATTACTGAAAAATAGTCAAATAGTTTATAAACCAAAATAAATATAACCAAAAGTTACACACAAACACTCTGTTTCACATTGATCACGATAGACAAACAAATAACTTCTGAATGCTGAAAAAAAAGGCCACGCGCTTATATACTAAAATAAAGACTTCTAGAATATTCATGAGAATTCATGAGTACGCAAGAGAGTAATAGAATGTGCTAAAAAAATCTCTTGCGCGTGTTTACATTGACATGATTCTACCCGGCGCCGACATACCGCTAAATACAATAAACTGACTGATGAATAACTACTTATTACTGAAAAATAGTCAAATAGTTTATAAACCAAAATAAATATAACCAAAAGTTACACACAAACACTCTGTTTCACATTGATCACGATAGACAAACAAATAACTTCTGAATGCTGAAAAAAAAGGCCACGCGCTTATATACTAAAATAAAGACTTCTAGAATATTCATGAGAATTCATGAGTACGCAAGAGAGTAATAGAATGGGCTGGCACCACTGTGGTGCCAGCCTGTCTCGCTTTTATTAAAATTTGTAATGCTACAACGGAACAGTATTTGTAAAGTATAGTAAACATGTGGTGCCACCACATGTTTACTATACTTTACGAATACTGTTCCGTTGTAGCATTACAAATTTTATTTCAATGTTATTTTAGCCTCAGTCAGTCCTCATAGAATAGCTCACAAAAAGTGATTTTAACAGCCAAGATATGATTTTTTCAAAATTTTCAGATTTAGATTTTATTCAGGCCTATTTCAATTCGTAAGCAACGTTCAAAAATTATAATTCTTCCTCACCAGTTTGCCGCCCCTTGGCCGCGCCGCCCGGGGCGCATGCCCCGACTAGCCCCCCCCCCCTAGATCCGGCACTGCACAAATTAATGAGCCTACTTTCAGGTCAAAATTCGAATTTCCCAACAGAGGTTAAGTTCTTTGGGATAGGGAATATAAAATCTGAGAGCTGGTAAAACATTTCTTCAAAATATATCGCTGCGATCAATATTTCTTTATCTTGTATGTAAATACGGTCGTATCTACTTTATTTATGAGAGTTCACTTAGTGAAAATGCATTTATTTAATATTCCAGTTGAGCAAATTGAAAAAAAATTACAAGAGGGTCGAGACATTATTTTTGATGTCACAGTGAATAAGTTTCATGGGTCCGCTCATGAGTGTTGGAAGAGACTGGCTAGAGAAGTGCATCCTGCAATAACCCCCAAATATTTATACACCATAATCAAAACAAACCGTTATGATATTAAAAATAAATTAAATTTCCAGGAGTTCAGGCAAATGATGTAATTGACCGTATAGAAGTTCATGATGATGATGATATAATTTGTCCAAGTGAAGATAGAGAAAGCTCGTCTTCTTCAGATTCTAATATCATACCAGATTCGGACGACCGTTTTATATTCAGAATTACCTACCTTGAGTGTAGAAGAATGGGCGAACCTTCGAGTACAGTTTACAAGCGGACCGATCGTGCAGATTCTAATCGAAAATATGATACTCTGCCACCATACCAATGGACCACTATTACATATGAGCATTTTTACGCGCAAACAAAAAGGTCTGTCGCATCACTTTCAAGTATTGCTTAAACCGGCATCTTGGGAAAATGTAATTTTTACTTACAGTAGCGTTTTTCGGGGTGTTGTGGATGTTGCTAGGAGAATTAATAACTAAGACATTAGAAGTAGACGTGTTGTAAAAATATGGTATATTATCTGCTATTAACTTCAAGTAATTATTAATTAAAATATTCAAATTTAGTTTGAAATATAAACAATTTTTGAAGTCTATAAAAATATTGACGTTAAACAAAGCGTGGCACACCAAGAAATTTGGTGAATATGGAAACTAGGCTACCTAATAAATTAAAATTAGAAGGAAATGTTGCAGAAAATTTTCGTAAGTTTAAGCAACAATTCGAAATCTTTTTAATGGCAAGTGGGAAAGATGGATTGGAAGACAAGGTGAAGGTAGCATTACTACTGAATTGTATGGGTGAAGATGCCATTGAAGTATACAATAATTTTAAAATGGAAAAAAAGAATGAAAACGTATATACAGAGGTGATCAAAGAATTTGAAAAATATATGATACCGACAAAGAATGTTATATATGAAAGATACGTGTTTTATTCTCGTAGTCAAAAAGAGGGCGAGCCATTTGATAATTTTTTATAAGAAATTAAAAATTTAGTGAAATCGTGTGGATTCTAAGAAGAAGGGGAAAATATGATATGAGACAGAACTGTGTTGGGAATCAACAGCAAAATTTTACAGGAAAAATTATTAACGATGAAAGATTTAAATCTTGAAAAATGTGTAGAAACATGTAAAACAAGTGAAATTATCAAGGAACAACTAAAAAATTTACAAGACGATAAAGTAGTGGTAAATGTTGTAAAGAAAAATTTTAAACCAGCTATAACGAAGAAGGATGATAAAAACAGTAGTATACGAAAATGTGAAAAGAAACAAAGCATGGCGTTAATGAATGTCCAGCTTTCGGTAAGCAGTGTAGGAGGTGCGGTCTATTAAATCATTTTAAGGTGGTATGTAAAGTTAATTTAAAAAAAGTTAAAGAAGTTGGAACTTCAGATAATCTGGTTGTAGAAACGATGAAAATTATAAATAGTATAGAAGCAGAAGCGTGGACGGAAATTATGAGTATAGGCAATAATAAAGTGAAAGTAAAAATTGATACAGGGGCGGAGGTAAATATTTTGCCTATGAAAATTATAAAATGTCTGAACGTTGATAATTTAAAAAAAAACAAATATAGTTTTGGAGGCTAATGGTGGCTTTCGCATCAAGTCGATAGGATCGGTAAGTCTCGTTAGCTCTATACAAAATGTATCAAAAATGTTGAAATTTGTTGTGGTTAATGATGATAAAGCTAATGCTTTGTTAGGTTTAAAATCTTGTATAGAGCTAGGTTTACTGAAAAATGTTAATACTGTTAATTCAGTTGAAAGTTTTAAGGACAAAAAGTTTATTAATTAAAAAAAAATGTATTTACAGGTATAGGTTCGTTTCCTAATAAATATAGAATTGAATTGTGTACAGGTGCAATACCAGTAGTAAGACCACCAAGGAGAGTGCCAAATTCTATAAAAGAGAAATTATTGAGTGCCGTAAAAAATTTGGAACAAAATAAAATTATTGAAAAGGTTAACGGAGTGGTCGAGCAACTCGGTAATAGTTGAGAAACAGGATGGAAATCTCAGATTGTGTCTAGATCCAATAGACTTAAATAAGTATGTGAAACGTGAGTATTGTTTAATACCCACTGTACAGGAAATTTGCTCTAAATTGTCAGGGAAAAAGTGGTTTACAGTACTAGATTTAAAAGATGGATTTTATCGTATAGAGATAGATGCTGATTCCAGTGAATTGTGTACATTCAGTACTCCTTTCGGATATTATAAATTTAAACGACTACCCTTTGGCCTTAGCTCTGCACCAGAAATTTTTCAAAAATTTAACAATGACAATTTTGGTGATATATCGGGAGTCATTATATATTTTGATGATTTGTTAATAGAAGCGTCGTCGATAGAGGAGCATGACATCATTTTAAATGAAGTAAAAGATATGGCAAACAAATTAAACATAAAGTTTAATTGTAATAAGATTTAGTTTAGACAGAATCAGGTTAAATATTTAGGTATAAATTTTAATGAAGGTGGTGTACAAATTGATAATGATAGAATTACAACTATCAAGAAATTAAAAAGCCTGGAGAGCAAAAAGGGAGTACAACAATTGTTAGGGATATTTAATTGTTTCCGACCTTTTATGTCAAATCTATCTGAAATATCAACTCCTTTAAGAAATTTATTAAAAAATGATGTAAGTTTTTCATGGACAGAAGTTCATAATAGATGTTTAAATGAATTAAAAAAATTAGCAATGAATGCTCCAGTACTAACAAATTTTACAGATGAAAAGAAAATTGTAATTCAGTGTGATGCTTCTAAATTTGGGTTAGGATGCTGTTTGCTGCAGGAAAACAAACCTGTTAGTTTTGCCTCTCGTAGCCTAACTAATACCGAAGTTAATTATGCTCAGGTTGAAAAGGAATTTTTGGCAATTGCGTTTTCAGTTAAAAAGTTGCACAACTATGTATATGGCAGAAAAGTAGAAGTCATTACGGACCACAAACCACTAGTAGCCATAATGAAAAAGAAATTATCAGATATTGCGTCTCATAGGTTGCAAAGAATCAGGTTAAAACTGATCAGATATGACCTAAATGTAATTTATAGACTTGGGAGGGAGCTGTATGTAGTAGATTTACTGTCAAGAAATTTTCAGAGTGAGAACATTGAAGATGGTCCTTCAATGCTTGAAGTAGTGCATAATATACACGCGATTGTAAATATATCTGAAAATAAAAAGCTAATTTTTCAAAAAGAGACTGACAAAGACGAAGTACTTAAGGGGGTTAAAAAATTTTATCTATATCCTATCAGAAGTATTGAAATTTTACTATGGCATCCAAAGTGATCTTCATGTTGTTGAAAATATTGTAATGTATAAAAATAGGCTAGTTGTGCCAAGTGTGCTTCGAAATGAAATGCTAAAAATTGTGCATGAAGGTCATTTTGGAATTAACAAAACAAAATTAAGATTGGAGGAAGCCCTATATTGGCCTAAAATGAACAATGATATCGTAAATTATGTATTAAAATGTGAAGCTTGCGAAAAGTGTCGTCCCAGTAAAATAAGAGAACCATTAGTAAGTCATGTATTGTACAGGTCGTAAAAGCAATAGGACGTGTTTGTGATGGCTCCAGCTTCTACCTTGGATTGGTTAGCAAGTCCGGATTAAAATAATCATTTCAAATTCAATAGAGTTACTGTACGGTACGGGTGAGTTTTTGAACATATTTTAGACTCAGCGGTTTTAATATTAATAATGGACAAAGACAAGAAGCTATACCAGTAAAATTTTGTAACGTGTACAAAAGAAAGGCGCGTAAATAACATTTAGGATTGCTGTAGGGTTGAATTTCTACGAAAAAATTACGGCTCCTTAAATCCATACCAGATGTGATTGTTAAAACTCGTAGAATTGTAGAGTGAGCTTAAAACGCAAATACCGCCCCTTCGTCTTGAACTCAACAGGTAAACATTTTTTGCAATGACAATCAAGCATAGAAAACTAATAAACTAACAATTGCAACTGGATCGAAGCAGCATTCCAAAGCAAAAAAAAAGCAAATAAATAAACAAATAAACAATAACTATATATGTGTAAGCGAAATTCTGAATGAAATACGGTTTGTTCTCTCAAATAAATAAAACGCATTTTAGTACTTAAATGAAAGAAAGGTCAAGTCGTTAAGAAAACCCCGGCGTTACTGTAAAATTATAAAACCGACAGTAAATGAATTAAGGCAATAAATAAAGCAATTCAGTTGTTAATAGTAAATTAAACATACTAAGTTGAATAGCTCCTCATAGTTTTTAATTTAAATAATTATTATCCCTCACCTCTTTACAATATTCATTTTATAAATAAGAAATGTAGCTATTTAAGAAAAATTTAGTTTTACTAAAAGTCCACATTATCGATTGAAGTACAATACCGTATTTTATTCTCAAATAATAAAACAAGAAACCAGGTAAAGGCATGGGGAAAGCAGGTAGGCGCGTCACCAGCAATTGTAAATTAAAAAAATTTAACAATAAAATTTAAATAGTAAATGGCATATTATATGAATCGAGTAAATAAAATAGAGTTGCACAGTGACAAGTTAAATAATTAACATACTTCACTTCCTTTGCAATATTCGTTTAATAAATAAGAAATTTAAAGAAGTTTTACCCCAAAAGTTTACTTTGTCGGTTGAATTCAAATACCTTTTATTTTCAAAACAATAAACAAGAAAGCGGGTAAATTGTAAATGTTTTTTTGTAATAAAAATTTAAACATAAAAGATTATCGTACTTTTAAGTTGAATAAGTAGCTTTATTTCGGTGCTTTCAGTTAAATACATGTCAATAAATGTTAAATGACAACTTCTAAATCAATTAAATAAGGGTAAGCGTTTGAACAGGTTTTTATACACAACGGTTTGAATATTAATAATAAACAAAGATAATGGTAATCTAACCAGTAAAAGGCTCTTTAGTTGAAATAGGCGCGAAAAAACATTTAGGATTGCTACAGTATTTACGAAAAATACCGCTCTATTAAACCCATGTGATTGTTAAAACTTTAACTTTAAAAAATTATAAAGCAAACGTAAACCTTTTGTCTAAGGAGTGGACCCGGACAGGTATACATTGTTGCAATAACGATGAATTCATAGAGAACTAATAAAATATTTGTTCAAGTATCACAGCTTGCGATAATAATAAAACTGACTTGATAAATAAATATTAAATGACATTGAAATAATTATAACTCGAAAAGCTAAAAAAAAGAAAAAAAAATTATAAAATAAATAAATAAATAAAACAAATAAATAAATAAGAATTGAATCGTTTGGTCGCTAATAAATACCAGCAAGAGAAGGCTTAGATGAAATCACTGGTGAAATGCTCAAGTATGGTGGTACAAAGCTTATACGAAGATTGCGTGAATTATTCAATGTATGCCTTATGTGTGGAAAAGTGCCAAGTGATTGGAAGAGCGCGATCATTGTACCATTGTATAAGGGTAAGGGGAACAAGAGTGATTGTAAGAACTACAGAGGAATAAGCTTGCTCAGCGTACCTGGTAAAGTATTTGGAAGAATACTGATTGATAGAGTACGAGAAATTACACAATCTAAGATCTGGGATGTGCAAGGTGGCTTCATTCCAGGGAGAGGATGTGTCGATCAGATGGTTGCTCTCCAGCAGGTGATCGAAAAGTGTTTAAAGGTAAAAAGGAAGTTGTGCTGTGCGTTTGTAGATCTGGAGAAAGCATATGACAGAGTGAATAGAGAGAAGCTGTGGGAAATATTAAATGAATGTGGCGTAAATAAAGGTCTAATAAATGGAATAAGGGCAGTATACAACGGTAGTCGGGCATGTGTTAGGGTGAGAGGAGGTGTGAGTGAATACTTTAATATTGAGCAAGGAGTGCGACAAGGCTGTGTGATGTCACCGTGTTTGTTCAATGTATACATGGATAAATGTCTTAGACAAGCATGTAACGATGCAAATGGTGTAATGGTTGGTGACGTAAATGTACGACTCCTGGTGTATGCAGATGATACAGTCTTATTAAGTGACAGTGCGGATGAGCTGCAAACCGCTCTGAGGAAGTTTGATACAGTCTGTGAGAGCATGGACCTAAAGGTAAATGTGAACAAAACTAAGATTGTGGTGTTCAATCGGGAAGGTGGAAAGGAGAGTAGAGTATTTACTCTGCAAGATGAAATAGTGGAGCAAGTGGACGAGCTGGTATATCTCGGTAGAATGTTTACTGCAAATGGTACAATTGAGAGCGAGATTGGACGAAGGGTCAATGCTGGAAGGAAAGTGATTGGAAGTATGTGGACGATAATGAGAAATGAAAGCATGAGCCTAGCTGCGAAACGAGCAACCTATAATGGCGTATTCGTCCCATCAGTACTGTATGGAAGTGAGACATGGGTATGTCAAAAAAAGCACGAAAGAAAAATAAATGCCGTGGGTATGAGATTTTTGAGAAGCGCATGTGGTAAAACGAGAAGGGACAAGATAAAAAATGAATGCATAATGAGGGAGTGTGGTGAGGAAAAGACGATGATGGATAGATATAAAAGTTGTACATTACGTTGGTTTGGTCACATTGAGAGAATGAACAACGCAAGATTAACGAAATAAATATATGTGGGTGAGATTAGGGGAAAGGCCGGGCCTGGTAGGCCGCGTAAAACTTGGCTGAATGTAGCAGAATCTATGATAAAGGAAAGAAAGATAAGGAGTTCTAAAAACAAAAGGGCATGTCAGAGACTATGTATGAATCTTGCGGAAGCTAGGGAGGTATGCGGGGATAGGAAAGCATGGCGAAAGATTGTGAATGAAAAATAAATAAGAGGCAGGGATTGTTTTGCCTACCCCGCAAGGGAATGGCGTGAAGGTTAAGTAAGTAAGTAAGTTATTAAGTCATGAGATACCGAATGCACCTTTCGATAATGTTGCTTCAGATATTTGCGAATATGCCGGAAAAAATTATTTAATCATTTTTGATTATTCTTCAAAGTGGTTAGAGATAATACCAATTAAAGCTAAAACTACTGCGGAACTCATAAAAAAATTTAAGTGTTGTTTTGCAACTCACGGAATACCTAAAAGGTTAATAGCAGATAATATGCCATACTCTTCCTTTGAATTTAAAAAATTCGCGAATGAATTTAATTTTGAAATTGTTACCAGCAGTCCACATTATCCCATAAGTAATGGGCTAGCGGAAAGTGGGGTAAAAAAAAATAGCAAAAGGGTTTTTAAGAAAAAGTGCTGAGCTAGAAACTGCTTTAACTAGTTTATTAATAAAGTTAATTATAAAGTATTAAATTAAAGAATTATTATAACAGGGGGTAGATTAGAGAATACACCAGCACCTGGTGCCCGAGCTATAATTGGTTGTGAATACAACGGAAAGTTCAGAACTTGCACCGGTGGTAATTATAAACGACGAACGATTGGCCGTAGAAAAGATGAACTCATCAATAAAATGACAGTGGAAAAACAATCCGCCGCATATGTTCGAAGGCTGGAAGCTCAAAGGTTAATGCAGTATGGCTATGTTGAACCTGCTTGTTTACTTACCAATAACGCATTACGCATACATAAAAGTGCGGCGAATAAAAAAGACGATGTGCATGAGGATGCAATACACTCTTTATGTGTAATAAAAGGGAACTCCGCCTTATAATAAAATAATTTAAGATGTGGGATACGACCGTTTTTACGTCCACCATTGGCCTGTCCAAGAATTAAAGACATATCGCCTACACTGTAGACAAAACAAATTTGCAAAAATTAGTATAGACGCTACTGGTGGATTAGTACGTAAACATCTTTTACTTTCCGGGAGGTAAACAAAATGTATCTTTTTGTATGAAATTGTCGTAAACGATGGTCAAACTCAATTTAACACAGGCGATATGCTAAGTGAACGCCATGACAACAATGCCATAGGGTATTGGTTATCAGAGTAGTAAAAAATTATATTCCATCGCCTAAAATTGACATATGCGACCACTCATTAGCCTTAATGATGGCCGTCGTTAAAAATTTTACACAATATTCAAAACATTCCACGTACCTTAAAGTGTGTTCATCATTACTTAAGAAAAATTACGAACATCAACCAGACTTGCCAGAATGTCTGCTTAGAAATGAGGTTTGTCATACGATGAAAATTGTTAGTTCCTGGGAAGAATTGAAAAGTGCAACTGATTTTTAAGAAGTAAAAGATATACTAAAATATTTATTTACTGTTTCGTTACGCGAAGAAGACGGAAATAATGAATATGGCCAACCTAACGCGTGTGATGAAGTGAAAATGTATTCAAAACGAAAAATTGCGTCGTACACCTGTACTGATTCCATTATAGAGGAAATCATCCAAAAAAATGAAAAATAAAATGATGATAATGGAGAGGGAAGTGAATAATTAGACGAAAATGTAGAAATAATAGGTACAGACATTTTTTCAGATATACTACAGATTTACAACAATGCGAGGAAGAAAGTCGTAGTGAAGAAAATCGCGGCGATCACGATAATATGACGCAAAGTGCAAATTTGGCAAAAAAGATACTTAATTTTTGCAAGCGTATTGCTTGCTGCTCTGGTATTTTGATTCCCATCTTTGGATACAGTCGGAAAACTGAAAGTAGCGCACCGTCAGAAAGTTCCTTCAATGACCTAAAAAACAGAATTTTTAAACACGAAACATTGCCGATTAGGGTTGACCGACTCCTGATAATTCATATAAATTCTATAATGGGCTACATAAATATCATTCGCGCGAAAATGGATGAGGAAAAAGTGTATACACAAAAAGAACTTAAGTGCACGGGGGAGAATACAGAAGAAAATGTTCACATAAGCTTCCATTACAAAGTATGTCAGTCGGAAGCATTCACAATAATATGGGTAAGCCGGAAACTAAAATTGAAAACAAAAACTTACAAGATTCTAAATCAATCATTGAGAATGAACACGCAAATTGGATGGGACTCACAATGCAAGATAACAAAAGTAAAAAACGAAAAACAAGTTATTTAATGCCAGATTCTGCAGTTTTACATTACAACGAAAAAAGCAGAACAAACTCAGGCGTGATCGGAATTATTCGCAATGGAAACGTCTGTGAATTAAAGAGTATCTTCATCCGAAAAAGGAATTATAGGTTTTTAAATTCATGCACACCGGACAGTATTTTCCAAATACTTTATGTATCTTACGCAACGTTTTTTTAATTCCAATAAAGAATAAATAAAAATGTGTGAACTTGTCGCACATGCTGTACGAGATGGAGTAATTGCGGAAACGTGTAGAAAACGAGGGGAAATCCTTTTAAATTTAGTGGAAGGCGACCAATTACGGGAATCTGGTGCAAACCGTACAGTTCATTCTGAGTCCACGGCGTATTTCGTGCTAAATAAAATATTAGACGATTTTCCGTCTTATACGGAAGATTACTTCATCTGCCCAAAATGCAATAAAGATGAAATCATTAAAAGAAAAACAACCACGATCAATTTACCCACCAATAATATAGCCGTTTTGCAAGATTCATTAAATGTATTGTTCGGGGCATTTGATCGGAAAATCCAAAAATATGAAAAATGTATGGGCGCAACTATACAAAAAAATTATATTTTTGGAAGACACCTTTTCCTAGAGGTGTGCGCTCCCTTTACTGGAGCTAATTTTAAAATGTCTGTTCCAGTAAAGGAAATACCCCAAAACATTACGGTACCTGGAAATAAGTACCATGTCCGAGGAGCTATTAGTTTCATAGGACCGGGATCGTCAGACAGACAAAGACGCCGTCGGCCATTATGTGGCCTATGTATACCAGGAACATGTAAATAGGTGGGAAAAACTTGACGATTTATATAAAACAATTCAATGCGTGTCTAATAATACGATTATAATAAATAGCCAATTTTTAGTATTTACAAAGTAAATCTATTATTTTTATTGTTATTATTATTTTTTGTTTGAAGTTTGCTGTTATGTACTTGTCAAATATGTATATATTGTCTTGTTGTTTTTTATTTTTTATTTTATTTTGGGATATTCATGGGGAAACCGTCTTGTTTTGTTTTTATTTTTTGATCCTATTGTTATGTGGGACTTTGTATATTTGTAGGTATTTCAGTTTTGTTTTTTTGTTTTTCTCTTGTTTTTATTTTTTTTATATTTATCTTTGCATTTAGTATATTTTTTTATATTGTAGAAGGGTTATCTCTTTTGTTTTGTTTTTATTGAGGTTTATTTTACATTTTGTATTTAATTTTATTATGGTTTATTATGATTGGTTGTTTTTTTATTTTTTTTAGAAGATTCCTGTTTATATTTTGTTTTATTGTTAACTTACAAGATATCTGTTTTTGTTCTGTTTTTGAAATTTTCGATTATTATTATTACTATTATTATTATTATTATTATTATTATTATTATTATTAATTATTATTATTATTATTATTATTATTATTATCGGGTAGATGCAAGGATGATGCCTTGGTGGATCAAAGAAAATAAGGCCTACCGAAGGATAACCTATATGCTATATGTGTGAAACTTACCTAACTCAGACAGCATGAAGTGTGTCTTGTCATTAACCTCCAGACATGCGTTCAGTGCATTAGCTCGCTGTGTGCGAACCTATGGCCCTAGACTTAGGCTCCTAACGTTAGTTTCAGAGCAGGGTATGTAACTGTTTATGGATGTCACAGCGGCTCACAGAGTATTCCACAGGCGCCCGCATATCTGTCCCCGGGCAAGTCAAGGGCGTTGCGGTTTCCAAATAAAGAAAAAAAAAGAAAGTGAAAAGCTTCTGAAGGGTTAAGTAGTGACATTCTGACACAATACAACACGATGCATTAGCCTGCATTTCTTTTCCTCGATAGGAACCTGCCTCTACTACAGAGGCGTAACTAAAGGGGACCTATAAGGAAAAAAATTGAGAAAAATCGAATCTTCAGGATTTCTCACTAAACTCTTAAAAAAGTTATATTGAGTTTGTGGAATACTTACACAACATTACGGATGATCTGGGGAAGACTCAGTTTCTGACGAAATTGTTGGTAAATAAGCTGGATGGGATGAGTGTTGGTCAAACGGAGAACCTAAATCTTCTAAGTGAAAAATGTGGGAAAAATCGAATATTTAAGATGGGTATTATGCTTAAAGAACAGTTTGAAAACATTTGAGCACAATTCGAGAAAGACTCAATTTTTTAGGATTTTTCGTGCGTATAGGCCTGCTCCTTGATAAAGAATCTGCATTCTGTAGGTTTAAAATTTAGGGAAAATCGAACGCTTAAGGTATTTCAGTTTAACTTACAGAAACATACAAGGAGTTCTTAAAAAACGCTTTCACCGAATGTGATGATGATCCGAGAAGATTCAGCTTTTAAATAATTTGATTTAATTTTTATGGAATTTATTTGTGCAACGAGGTAAAGTATTATACTTTTAAAGAAAAAAAAATAGTTTTGAGTAGACTCTGAGTCGCTCACTTACATTTGTAAAAACAATTGAATACAGATTGATTAGCCATGCGCCTCATGTTTTGAATTCGTTCTATTTTAAGAGTTTTTTTGTTTATCTTCCGCTTCAGTTTGATAGAAGTCTGAGTTCCATTTGAGAAAGACTCGTGGAAGACTTAATATTTGACGATTTTTTCGTGCATGTGTTCCATCATGTTCCTGCTAGGTAGCATTGTAGTACTAGGATTCTGTAGGTTAAAAGCCTGAAGACACTCACACTCTAAGGATTTCATTTAAACTCATAACAGGGCTTATGAATAATGAATGCTTAACGCGTCAAACTTAAAAGTCTACTTAGGGAACGGTACGAACAGAAGTATCAAAGTATGCAGCATAAATGAGTACAAAATATAAATAAAAGGACTAATGATGGGAATTTGTCCACAATGGAGCATTATCAAAGCCCAATTGATTGACATAAGTTTCGTTCATAAAATCTGGGGGCATTTCCACTGCAAGTTTAATACCTTTTAGGAGGGAAAGAGCACAAAACGAAATTTTAACGGCACAAAACGAGCACAATTCGTGTGCAAATTTTTATTTCAAAATTCGAAGTGGGGGTGCTGGCATTTCCCCAGCACCGCCCAAAGTTTATTGATAATATCTCTGGAAGGGGTGAAGCACAAAACGAAATTTCAAGAGCACAATTCAGCACAAAATGAGCACAATTCGTGTGAAAATTTTCATTTCGAAATCGGAGTGGGGGGTGCTCGCATTTTCCCAGCACCGCCCATACTTTTGGGGATATCTCTGGAAGGGGTGAAGCACAAACGAAAATTTAACGGCACAATTCAGCACAAAACGAGCACAATTCGTGTGCAAATTTTCATTTCGAAATTCGAAGTGGGGGTGCTGACATTTCCCCAGTACCGCCCAAAGTTTATTGATGATATCTCTGGAAAGGGCGAAGCACAAAACGAATTTTTAACGGCACAATTCAGCACAAAACGAGCACAATTTGTGTGCAAATTTGCATTTTGAAATTCGGGGCGCGGGTGCTGGGGAAATGGACCCAAATAATCTATTTGCCATTCGTATTTTCTTATTTGCTCTGGAGTTTGTATTATTTGTTCTTCTGTACGTCAATATTTTCAAATAAAGCGTCAATATCTCAAGAAGGGTCCGTCTTATGGGTGTGAAACTTATTATATACAGGGTGTTGCATTTGAAAAAATTGAGAAAGATTACATTTCGCGTAAGTTAATCATTCTGTCTAGTTTTACATGTTTTCGAAAAATTTCCCAGTTTGTTTGTTAGTAGACTATTATTAATAGTCGGTGGTGTAAACAGAGTTACAAAATCATGGTGACGACGCTCGCATCGTGGTTCCAAAGTTAACTCTATTTTGGTACTAAAGTGACGATATCTGCAGAACGGTTAGTAATACAGAGACAAATTTCTATACTTTTATTCTAAATGTAACAGTGAATCCAAAAATGCAAAATATACAGGGTTTTTGTCAATCACCCTGTATATACCTAAATATTTTTAGAATGTAGGTCCAATGATCGTGTATTACCACGACAAAATTGGTTTTGATATCTCTAATAGTTAAGGAGCAATCCTCCGTCCACGCAGTAGACATCCACCCTGTATAATTAATAAATTGAGCAATCTTGCACATACAAATTGTTTAGTCACCTATAACTTATTATTAACCTCATGTTTTATTCGTATCAATTTACTTGCATAGGGGAATGTCGCATTTTATTTTTTTGTAAAAAACAGAAAGACGTAAACCCAAAATGAAAATTTCTAGTCATCAAAGGGAGTTACCTCAGTAATATTTTGAATAAAGTAGCTTAAATATTTTAAAATTTCGATTAATTTTCGATACTTAAAGATGCCTTGTTTGGAAGGTAACCTAGGACAGCTAGAAGAAAATTGAGAAGCTAAATTTTATTTTAAAAATAATTATGAACGAAAACACGTTCAAAATAAAAATTAAGGAGTACAGAAATAAATTTTAATGATTTTTACTTAAATTTACATAAGTCGCAGACATAAAAAAATGATATATTGTCAATACCCGCACATCCTTCGTGCGCCCATTTTCGACACGTGTCACATTTGATCCAGTCTTCATCGAATGTCTCTCGACATATTATGCAAGGATATTCTTCTTGTTCTTTGCCACCATTGCTTTCTTTATTTTATGTCTTTAGTCACCCTTTCATTATATTGTTACCACCTGTAGGTAGTTCTTTAATTTTATTCTTTGTGTTTTTTGTCTTATTTTTTTGTACTTTATTTTAGGTTTCCTTCGAAGATTTCTCAAACTCAATTGTTTCCGTGATTTTCTTAGCCTTTTCTTTCACGCGGTTTTTCAACTGCTTAGAATTTTTTAGGTATAATTTGTTCAACTTTTCTTTTTCTGCTGTTAATTCTTCTTTGGCTGCAGTTTGGAAGGGGAGAAATTTCTTCTAAAATTCTAACAGCAGCCTTAGTGTCTGAGGAAGAAGAAGGGGAGGCAGTAGTTGAAGACTGAAGTTTGGCAGGATTTTTTTGCAAATGGAACTATTTTTTCCGGTGAACAGATATATCCTCTAGTAATTTCTGTATGAACTTAAGCAATGGTTGTAATTGTATTCTTATTAAATGCAATTATAGCTTCTCTTGGTTCTACATTTTCTTTTGGAGGCGGTGTCTCATGTCCAATTATTTTTCTAGGATTTTCAGGTATTTGATCTTCGATAACAACAGTAATTTCGTTTTCAATGGACCTAGATTTAAATACTTCCTTTGGCGAAACTTCAAGATATGTACTGAACTTTCCGAAATATCAGTCATTATGCAGGAAATAAATTATAAATAATTAAAAACATTTCTGTCAAGTGGATATATTCCTGTACAATGAAAACCTTTTTGTGAAATGTCTAAACGAGCAGTCCTCGAGGAACCTTGAGAAACTAACCCCGCTATATCGTATTGCCCAATTCGTGCATCAGGATGAGCTCTCATCCAAACTGAACATGCTTCATTGTAGGGGGAATAAGTGTACCAGTAACATTCATGCAAACCATAATTGTCACGTTTTGTCCTCTTTCAGCGGAAGTTATTTTGCCTACTTGCTCCTTTCCCTTTTGAGACAGAACACGTTCATTTTTATGCACACCAGAGACACCAGTCTCATCACCGTTAAATGCGTCGGGGGAGTAAATTTGTTAGTAACATAAGGATTTTAAGTTTATCGAAATATAAATTTACTTGTGGTTTATTAAAACCAACAGCTCTAGCTAAACTAGTAGCTTCTGGTGAACGTAGAGATAGCTCTGGATGTCACTTTATAAACCCATAATAGAAATCCTTGCCAGCAGTTTTAGAAATTCTGTTAAATCTGTGTTCGATTTTTAAATCTCAGCCAAATCATATTCTAATTTCAAAAATTCGTTTTTCGTTAGGGGCATTAATCTGTCTTTGACATGATCAACGTTAAATGTGGCCTCAAACCGACCTACTTTTGGCTTTGCTGCAATTCTTCTGTGAATAGAGGTTTTAGGAACATTATGTTTGTCATCTGTTACCTATTGCAATGCTGAAATATTGTTGTTCTTAGTCCAAGAACCTCGAGTAGTTGTTCTGCATTTAAATTTTGGCATTTTGTAAAAAAAAGCAACATTAAATACAAAAATTAGTTAGTCCCTTGATACCCGAATTTACGCTGTCACGGGTTACCCGATTTACCAAACATTTTTAAGCAAGTGTCTATTTAAATGGTAGCTAAAATTACATATATTTTTACAATCGATTTTTACAATAGATAAAGTGTAATTCAGATTTGGTAGAGATAAATTAACTTACCTACGTGAACAGTTAGAAATATCTACCCAAACTTTAGGTAACACAAGCAACGCTCAACAAAAACCACAAAATGTGTTGTTACTTCGCAGATTCCTTCTCGAATTCTACAACACGACTGCGGGTGGTCTAAAATCGGCAGACGTATTTGTCTACTGTGCCGCGTTCCTGCTACACGTCGTGGAAATGTGTGTGCCTAAAGTGTCCCGGGCTACCCGATGTATCTGGGTACCCGACTTTCCCGTATCTTAGGGGAAGGTGTACCTTGGGTCAATTTTTAAAACTTTTGTTGATATATTTTCTAAAAATATTTATTTGTTAAATTTCACTGATTCATTAGATACCTACTCAAGTTATTTTGCTAGTAAATTGGTTTTCATTCGCGTTTTAAACTTAACTCAGCTAAAAAAAGCAGTTTAATTAGCCTTTGCAAGTTGACCCAAGGTACACACTAGTAATGCACCTTAATGCAGCTTAAATGTTGTACCTTGGGTCGGTTCTAAAAAAATTATAACAGTTTTTGCAACTTTTTATTGGAGAACTCAAGATAATCTGAACATGAATAGAAATAAGTAGCAAAAGGTAAAACGAGACACAGCTAATTTTATTTACGAAATAATACCACAGTTTAATATTGAAAAACAAAACAGTGAGTATAAAAACTTCTTCTTTCCTGCCACTTCAACTAAAACAAAGTCACCCTTTCTTATCGTGTCACTTTCATACATTTATTAATTCTTCTTCTCTAACTACTATGTCCTTAAACGTTTCTTCTTCGCTTGAACTCGACTCACATTGTACTTGGCTCCTCTTTTTGGTACTTTTCTTACCATATCTCCTCTCGCTGGTCGCTTGGTAACTGCTTGCACTCTCTCAGATGCTACTTTCTCTAGAATCTTTCCCTTTTTAAGGGCTGCTATTCCTTCTTTTTCTGGAGTGACTTTCCTCTTGGCCTTTTTAAATTCATCTTTCTACCAGGTGCCTTTGAATAGGGTCGCAGAATTTCAGGTGTAATAGAATTTCTAAAAGTTCCTGCTTGAAGAGCAATTGAGGTACAAGGAGTAAAGGCATCCATTTCTGTACCTGTGTCTTTACGGTGTTCCCCGTCAAGATGTTCATCGATTTGTTCAAGATCTTCAGTAGGTTTCCTTGAAGCACGATCAGTTACATGCGTTGACAAAAACTCATGTTTCTCAAAAATATTTTCATTTACGGGATAAATACTACTAACTGCAAAACACTTCTGAATATTAGATACGGTAAATGCTTTTTGAAATGCCTTATCACAAGTTCAGCTATATCGTAAATGGTCATAGGTTGCCCAGGATTCATAATCGTCCATTCGCTACAGACACTGATATAGTAGGTCTGAATCGGTCCAAAAACTGTTCTGTCAAGCGGTTTAATATTGTGGCTGGTATGGGGATAAAACGTTATCATAAGAATGCCATTAGTTTTACAGATATCAATTAACATTCACTTGGCCAACGTGATTATCCAAAAGTAATATGATTGAATTTTCAACTGTTGGTTTATCGTAATTTTTTAAATGTTCTAAATATCTTTCGTTTGGCTGGCCGGAAAGATACGCAACTCCTACGGTTCCAATCGGACACCCCTCCAGCATATGAGACTTAAAATTTACCCTTGGGAACATCATCATTAGCGGAATATGATTTCCGATAGCGTTTATTTAGGCTATCAATGCTACATTTTGGCCTCGTTCACCAGTTTTATTCATTTAGGTCCTATAATGACACATGCAGGCGTTAGTCCGGTCTCGTCACAGTTCCAAATTTTTTTCTGGGGCAAGAGTTCTTTACAATTTTTTCAAAAGGAAGATATGTTTGCCTTATTAAATGATGTTGATGTGACCAAACTTGTCGGTTCAGGCTTACGAAGTGATAAAATATCTTGGTGTTTTCTAAGAAACTGTCTTAACCATTCCTTTCTAACTACCTTCCCTTGATCCCCAAGAAGGCGGATGGGACTTTTCATTTGCAATGGCATACTGATATGATAAAGTACGAACTTCAATTTTATTCAAACCATAATGCAGGCGAGCAGCGGTAAAAAGATGCACTTTTAAAGCAGTCCCCTCTTCTCTACTAAGAATTTGCTTCACGTTGTTGGCAGCTACATATGAAAATTCTGTGGTGTTCGATTGTCGAAAGGATTTTACATGCAAAATCAGAGTAGTTTTTCATATATTATAACATATTACTGCTTCACTAGTTGATAACTCTCTACTTGTGAACTTATTGGCTGATATGATTAAATTTTCGGGATTTACACGTAGTCTCTTCACGCCTATTTTACTTCGCGGGATATTAAATGGCTATCTGTAACAATAAATATCGCTTCAGGTAACGGTTCCACCGATTATTTCAGGTAAGAGCCAAAATAATGTTGATTTGTAATAAGACTGTGCCTTAGTCCTGTCCAACGTGCACGACCTATTGGTGACCCGAGGCATAAAGTTATACAATTTTACGTGTTCTTTCCTTTATAATTTTAAGTTATACGTGTGGAATCAAAATACATGCATAATTATCAAGCCACATCAACATTTTTAGTCACAAATATAAAATTGGAAAGGAATGATAACAGATGATAAAATGGTAGATAATTTGCTTACGATCAATAAAAATGCAAATCACTCTACAACACGCCATCCAATAACTTCGCGAACAGTCTGCCTAGCTGCCATCTACCGATCACATATAAGAATCAGATATTTACCAAAACGAAAAAAAAATTACATTGCCTAAGTATAGAAAACTCAATGACCTGAGGTAAAAGCCGGTCTTAGGTACAACACTTTCCCCCATATATTAGTGCCCATCCATCAACGCTCAATTAAGTGTTTTAAACAAATACAATACAGGTTTCTGATGTGTTGTAATACAGTATCTCTCCGAAAGTAACATATAACTTATTATTAATGAAAAAAATTTGTTGTACCACAACACGATCAAGGAAATTTAACTCGATTGAGTCAAGAAAAGTATTGACAATGCCTCAAAATATTTTAATAATTAACATAACTTTTCTAATCAGCCTTCTTCTAATCAGATTTAATAGTTCAGAAATAATTTCTTCATTTTTTCTAATATCTCTCTTACAATTTAAAATAAAACTATCAAATGATATATCAATGAACTCGTTGAAAAAGTCTCTATTGAATGTTACAAAAATATATAGGGTGTTCTATTTGAAATAATGAAGATTACAGAAATTTCCGGAAAACTGAAACCTGGCAACATTGCCAATATATCATTATTGAATCCGTCATATTTTGAAATTACTTTATACGCAGTCTCAGAAAAATCTAACGAATGGTTACTGAGATGTATGCATGCTTCCAAACATTTGGTTAACCCTGTATAGGATGTTTGATAATTAAATATTATGTTGGCAATTGAATTCAAAATGTCACAACTACACTTTGTTGAGTGCCAGGGAAGATATCGCATGTTTGTATTGTTTAGTGCTACTTTTATAGAAAATGTTTCTTTAATTTTAATATTTGAAACTGTTCTGTTAATAGGAAACGAAAGTTACCCTTACCCTTACGTAATTATGCACTCTTGTTGCAACGTGTGGAACGTACTTTGGATGTAAATGAAGGAAAAAGCGTCATATGGGAAATTTTCATAAAAGGTTGAATCTAGACTTAGATAGTATGTGGAGTGAATTTGAATATGAATTATGGTTTTTCCGACGAGTTGTGAGTACGTTTGCAAAGAAATTCAAGAAAATTTGTGATAGGTTGATTGTGGCCTTAGCGCGAGAAATTGGATGACGTTGGACAAGATGATTGTCCGAAGGTATTTAAGAGAGAGCCGGTTAAGCTAAAGATGAGTCGTTCTGCCAAAGAGCTAGATTAAAGGGGAATCGCGCATTTACAAATGAAAGGTTTTATTGTAAATTGAAAGTAAAATACTAGTGAGTTTTTCTTTCAAAGATTTTAAAAGTGGTGAGTTAGATCTAAAGTAAACAACAAGCATTTGAGTTAAAGTGTTATGTGTTGAAGCGTGGGATCTAAAAGAAACCTAAGGCGATCCTTTATGTAATTAAATAATGGTGTGTTTGTTAAGCTAAACAGTAGTGGACATTACTGTCATTTAGTTTAGTACATGTGCGATTGATAACACTACTGAATCGATTGTATAAAGGAAGATTTAAGAATTTTGATGCTTAAGTGAAGTACATATATCCTGTGACAAACATTTATTTTGAAGAGGATATAGCAAATCCATATGCCCAATATGCGTAAGGCTTAAACAAGCTCGGACATTTAAGTAGCGAGCGGTGTGACGGACGAACTAAGTGATTAAAGGTGGCCGTTTGTTAGTGACCAGTGCGGGTACATAAAGTATTAAATTACAACGAAACAACCCATTGGATATCACATTAATCAGCGCAAAGGATTCCGAAATTTAATTGTAAGAATAATTTTAGTTTTTTAATGATAGTTTAATTTTCTTTAAAAATTTTATTGCTTCTGGTTAATGACATTCAAGTATTCAGGATAATCAAACTCTATCACCTGATTTTATGTGTTTAGATTATAAGATTTAGGGACTTTAAATTATAGGAATTAGCTTTATTTGTGGTGCTTCTCGAAGCAATATATTTTTGCAAATTGATTAATACATACGCATTAATTAACTTACTCTTGTTTATTTATTTAAATTGTGATTCCTTACAATTTATAGTGTTAAAAGAGAACCGACAGTATAAAAATCGATTGTTACTTCGAGGGAAATTATATAAAGGAGTACAGGGTTTAAAATTAATCTATCTTTGGATATTTTGGTTTAATGATCGATTTGAAATTGGTTATTCTGGGTCAGATCAATTACAAAATTTAATTATTTGGACTTATTTTACAGTCACGAAATACAGAACATGGATAACAAGATATTTTATTAAGTAAAAATTTCAGATATGAATCGTTACGATTCCTTCATATTTATAAATACAATTTTAAAGTTCAGAACAGTTCTAAATATCAATCTATATGTATACGAGGGCTACCGAGGTAGTATCCAGATAAGGTTTTACTACTTTGATTTTCCGAACATACAGGGTGTGATCAATAAGTTTACGTCGACCCGTATACTTCAAAATTTTATTAAGCTTTGGAATAAATTTATTTTTAAGCGTAATTGAACTTTAAGATTTTCAAAATTGTATCGAAGTGCATTAAGTTTTCTGAAGCGAAATTTGACGTACTCTGTGCAAGTATGATTGAACTTCCATTTCCACTGTCAGGTAGGATTAACTTAACACCCCGCCGAAGACGCTTTATGTTAGAAAAATTTAAGATTGTGGTGGCGACTAGAGACAATTTTTCGTGGATTGAGTGTTGTTATTTATATATAGTTTATATATATATATATATATATATATATATATATATATATATATATATATATACATATATCGACCTCGCCCATTTCCACTGCAGTTGGCCTGCAACCCGCTTACCTCGGTAGGCCTGCACGACCAGTGCAGTTTGGTCCTGTAACAATATCCAAGTGACGTCGCCAAGACACCAAACACATAAAGTGTAAGAGTTCTAATATTATTGTAAAACCTGGTTTACATTAGACGAGTTCAATCTAACGCTAGTCTCGAATCGAGGAAATAAACTTGGTTTTTATCAAGCCTTTGGCAAAAGTTGAATGCTGTTTAATTTATAATTAAAAATTATTATTAATTTTTTAAATACATAAATAAAAAGCTTACCTCGAGCAGGATTTGAACCTACGACCTGTACTTTGGGAGAGTATCGCGCTCCCAACTGCGCTACCGAGATGTTTAATTTATAGTTATATTCGTGACGTTGTCAATCCAAATATCGAAAGGAATGTATATTAGAGATTGTGAAAGATCCGTTGCATGTCATCAAATACGTCATTTTTGCTACACCAGGTGTTTCTGACCAAACTGTATAAAAATAAAAATCTAGTTTTAATTTTGGCTGGTACTTAAAAATATTTATATCATTTATAAGGGATTGTTACTTAGGTCTTCAAAAAGGTTAAATTTTGTGTGTGTATTAATTAAAAAGGTAAGAATTTTTACAACAGCTAGTAGTAATTTTTGTGACACTGTTTCGTGACTGATGAATTATATTTACCAGTGACAGTGAGGAGAGTAGACACTCGTACCGAAAATATTGAGATAATTTAATTTTTTAACCCCTCCTTGTTATATATTTTTAATAATAATAATAATAATAATAAATTTACTAGGTTTTCTTCAGTATTAGCATGACAAATACCTACATTAAAAGCACAGTACAACAGAAATAATTTTGAAATATCTTCACAATGAATCTTATTACTTAATAAGTCTAACTTGAATTTTCTAAAATATTCTTGGACACTCAAGAAATAATGGAAGACTTCTAACTTGACATAAATTAAAACATTCTCTTTATAACTTATAACTGATTGTCATTAAAATGTACCCAACTCCAAAGTAATGGCCAAACCAATTGCGGTACTCTGTCTATATAGGAACTCTAACACTGTTACTTCACAAAGTATCCTTGGTTGTAAAATGTTTACATACGTAGTATAATAATTTTTGATTGGTTGTTTTCGAGTCGGGTTTGAAAGTTCTAAGTACCTTTTTTGTAAATTTTTAAGTTTGTTTACTACTTTTGGTGCAGTTTATGTTGTGAAATTTATAATATGAAATGAAATAATCGTGCCATCAAGGTTCTTGAGTTTGAACAATGTTTGTAAAGACATCAAAATATGTTATTACCACTGAGCTATACCTATACTGAAACGCGCGCTCCGTCCGCCAGCCCGATCCGAGTGAGAGGGCCGCAATGGACATCTCTGTCCTACTCTCGAGCGTACGCGCATGCGTAGAGCAGTCGATTGTCATGTCGCAACGTTTCAATAGGATTTGATATATTATGATGAATGATGAATTTTTCAATTTTAATTTGTTAATAACATGAGCATGTACAAATATCCACAAAAACTCGTACCTACTGTTATACTAGGATATTTTACAAAACTAATGAACTATAAAAATAATCGTAATCTCATTATATTTAGAATTTACATCAGTTCCACATACATAAATACAAACTTTACATCGATTGGGACTTGAATCTCAATAGCGCAGTTAGTTAGTACTCTAGCAAAGTACAGGTCGTAGGTTCAAATCCTACTCGAGGTAAACTTTTTATTTATGTATTTAATAAATTTAATAATAATTTTTAATTACAAATTTCAAGGCATAATCAATCGTATGTATTAAACTTCGGATTTTTATTAGCCATAAAAGATGTAAAGTATATTTTATAAACTATACGTAGTCACATGTGTTTGCATATATTATCGGTATGTATAAAAATTGGAATCAATTTGTAAAGATGTATAAAAAATATAATCGTAAAAAACAAACGCGAAGACAACAATTATATAAGACGGTGTATAAATGCAACAAACAATAAGTAGTATAGTAAAAATAAATAATTAATAAGTATATGATAATTGACGAATATTTTGGTTAGTTTGTTTTAGACTGACGTGCTTTAACGCTGTCTGTTCTCTCGCGCAGTGTATGCGCAAAGTGTTACGAAAAGGACAGCGGTGACCTTTGCGCGCTGTCTCTTTCGCCTCGCGGCTTTTCTATGGCAGAGACTGTCAATGTGCGTCCCAGTATAGGTATACTTCAGTGCTTGATACGCATAAGTTAACATCATATAATCTTGTGTTCAAAGAGCTTATCCCATAAAGTTTTCTTTGAAAAATTTTTTACACTATTATTTCTTATACACGCCATATAATTACGAATACTAAAATAAAATGAAAAAAAGAACTGTTTACAAAATTTAATAATTTTATTGAAAGGTTTAATTAAATAAACTATAATATAGTTTTTTCAATTGAAAAACCAATTAATTATTATTTATTTGTCGTCGACTAGCATTAGAATGCCTTGGTTGTTAATGTCAAAATCGTTAATAACTTGTCACTTTATGGCATGCGTGCTGTAATGTTGTGACATAAAGTTGTCTTGACGAAATGCAAACAAAGAAATTAAACAAATTATTTATTTATATTAATACTACAGTTAGAATATGATCTGTAATTAAAGTAATATTAAAGAAATGATTATTTACTGATGTTAATATTAATGGTGCAACTGGCATTTCCGATAATTGAAATTCCCCCAGATGTTTCATGAAGGCATTCGATTGAACTGCTTGAAGATGTTGATATAGGTATTTCTCGGTTACTCATTTGTTCTACGCTACTAGGTCCTAAGGTTTAGCCAATTTTCTTCTTGTTTTCGATGGAGTCTGCCACGTACCCTTCAGCAACAGCATCGTTTTTCCAATCCCTATGCCGTTTTAAAGTTTTAATGTCAGCTCCACTGTCTGTCAAGATTGTGGCAGAAGTTCTACACACAGGACATTCATTTGAATGTCCTGTGTATTGATCGGCATTGGGAAGATTTAAATACTTGGCAATCTTCGGTCTTAAATTCATGTACTTCTTAATGAGGTCAATATAATTTACTCTAGTGTCATCGTTTAATATGGTAAAAACCCTGGGTCTATGTGTTTTGGTATCTCTAATATAAACTACAAAGGCAGAACCTTCTTCTTTAATATCCCCAACACACAGATTGTACAATTCTATGCGTCTGCAACCGCCAAACACACCAAATATTGCAACTACTTAAAATGTAATCATATTTATTAACAATAGTCAAATTTACCTTCATAAGTAAGTATGGTATGTACCCAAGAGAACAGTTTTTAAAGAATGCCGAAAATTTTGAAAACTTTCCTTTTTGAGACGTAATATACATTTTAATTTGGAGTACATTCACCATAATGAAGACGATTTGTAGTTTTTGGACTAATAAAATAAATACAAAAAATGATTACCTTTAATAAACGATGTAATGAACTTACCTGATCAAGGAAATACGCAAGCAAAACCTTCTCTGTAACAGTTTCCGTATTATTATTACGCATCCCCTCAATAAATCTATGGAATTCTTTCTTATAATTTATAAATGATTTCGGACATTTTAGGTATAAGACTCAACTCAGTTTCTTCTGCTTTTTTAAGTATTTCTTAATCCACGTCTTAATCTATTTTTGCAAAATTTGTTTATTTACAAAAAATAAATGACACTTATAATGCAAAACTATATAACTATAATCGGACCGTTCATGAACTCTTGAAATGATATTTTTTGTAACGATCTGAAATGATTATTTCATTTAAATTATGTCTCAAAGTGGTTAGTTCGACGACAAAATAGCATATGAAATTCGTTTATAATGCGGGATTATGGCATGCTCCTGCCATAATCCTTTGTATTATAAACTAATTTCATAATATACTATTTTAAAACTCCAAAAGTATTATCGTATTGTGTAGCTGAGAAACTGTCACGATAAAGAGTACATTAAAACATAAGTTGCAAAAGGCAACCCTAATATTAGTATACTAAAATAAAAAATAATTAAAAGAATACGAAAAAATAAGAACTAATGTGGTTTTAAATCTTTAACATGAAAAACACCTAATGGTTTATTATCAAAAGGGGTGGGGTAATTGAACCGCTCTCTCTCTCGACCTCAAGTCTCGCGATTATTTATTGTTAGTCCGGAAGGATTTTTTCTATTTTTATACTCTCGAGTAGAGCGGCGTTTAGCCTTGATCTTTTATAAAGTTGCACGATGACCGTTTCCGGGTTCTCTGCCCACTGTCCCTTCAGGTCATGGTAGGTTTCGGTTTCCGATCATTTTTTACCTTAGATTCAATTTTTTTACCGGATACTCATTTTGCTCTTCTGATGGTGGTTTGCTTCACTAACCCCACCAGTTAAAGTTTTTTACTTTATTTAAGGTTTCGGGTCCTTGATTCTCGACTAGTGGCGTGTGCGGGTGGTAGCGCGTCATTAGCCTTTTTTGGTGTTGCGAGGTGTCTTTCCTGACCGACATCACCACATTTTCCGTACTTTTTCGTACATTTTCTTGTTATTTTTTAAATATTGCTTATATTTTAATTAGCTTAACATTTTGTATTTTTTCAATTTTAATAATTTCATTTATTAGCTTAGTGTTTGGAATCTCCGCTTTGGTGATCTCCGAGTCAAAATTTTAGGAGGGGGTGTGTAACAACCTTTTTTTGTGGTTGTATTAAAAAGTACATGAATTTAAGAATCGTTCATTTATTTGGCGTAATATTAGAAAAGTTTTTAATTATTAATATGTAGAATTGAGAATGGCAATTTAATTGGCATTTCCTAGAACAAATCTTTTGGGTGTAATATAACATAAATAGTTATAGTTCCCTTTCTTAAAAAATTGGATTTATATTATGTATCCGCGCAACTCAAGAAAACTTTTAGGGGGAAATACACTTGAGTTATTCTGAAAGCTTTTTTTTAATTCACTTAATGCTGAATCTTACAGCAGTAAGCATGATTTTTACCTAATTTTCTATATTTTGTGCCATCTTTGATGGCACCTTTTAAGTACTCACTTTTAAGTACCCACTTTTATTTTTTACTTTTAATTACTTACTTTGCACTTAGTTTGCAATTATTTTACTCATATTTTTTAATACATACTTTTATACGGCATTTTTATAATGATTATCTATAATGGCACTTATAAGTCAATAATTTACTATTCTATTAATTTAAATGGCAATTTTTACTTGAATTACATTTTACAACGCAAGTTCTACATACTTTTATAAATAAATTTGGCGAATTAAACTTCAAAGAAATTCAATAAAGTTATGGACACAATATATAAAGGGAAATAAGCAAGACATTGACCTCACCAAGTTCACCATTCTGCTTCATAGTTACCAGTTACAGTTTATGTACCGAACGTTCAAAGGTAATATTTTTATATAATTTTAGAATAGTATAATACTTCTCATTTTTAACCTTTTCAATCAGATATTAAATAAACTTAAGTATTTCATGTTATTTTATTTTCATTTTGATAAATTGTTTATTGTTATTCCTTAACTAGGTTTTGTTGTTCCTATATATATATATATATATATATATATATATATATATATATATATATATATATATATATATATAAAGACAACATGGCGCTCGAGATTTTATCATTTTTTCATAATTTTTAGATAACATTTTTTATGAATTAAGTATAAGTGAAAATAATTAAGCTTATGAGAAGCAGGCAGTATTTCAGGTATGTTAATTAAACTCTAAATTAGAACCCACCCTATCTCAATTTACCGATGAGCCGACGGCAGTAGCGATTGTTATTTGGTAATTTTTTATATTAATTAAAATTATTCGATCAATTACAAATTGTTTATTACATCATCGCTTTTGTGTTAATGTTATAAGTTGGCCCAGTTTTAGTGTTTATACACTTGGAGCCGCTTTTAATGTTACAAGTTCAAGATAGAAAGCCTTCTGCAACGAATAATTTATACTATTTTCTCTATTTCGAGCTTATTTCATTTTATGTATTAATTACTGACGGCTAAAAAATTCTGGCTGTAAAATAATTAAGTTGGCAAAAGTGAGTTAATTTGATAGTTTCCGTAGCAACTAATTAACAACTTTTAATAACGTATATAACCTAAACTCATGAGAAAAAAAGGTCACTAAAAGTCGTTTAAGAATTGAGAATTGTGCATTCTTATCCCGAAACAGAGAATAGTATATTAAAACATAAGTTACAGAAGGCCAACTATTCTAGCACGAGTTGAAGATTCGAACCTGAGCCGCTTCGCGATGGAGTGGTTAGAAGGCCTTCTGAAACGAATGTTTTATACTATTTTCTCCATTTCGGCCTTATTTCATCTTGTTCACTAATTACTGACGACTTAAAAGATCTCGTTGCAAAAAATTAGGTTGGCAATAGTGAGTTAATTGGATAGCTTCCGTGGCAACTAATTAATAACTTTTATTTTTCATTCCAACATCAAAATGCATGCAATGGAAACAACGAATGTCACCATCGTTAATGAAACCTTTGTGCTGGGTTATATGTCGGTAATGGGGAAACCTCTTAAACCTTCCACATTGTGGTGCATACATTCCAAGCTTAAAGCTATCCTCCGTCTAATAAGAGGTGTTGTAGATACAATAGCTTATAAAAGGCTACACATCTTTATGAAAGGAGTAAACAAAGGAGTTGAACCCCCAAAACTCCTTGATGTTTTCAGAAGAACACTTGCGTAAGTTTTTTGTACAAGCACCAGATAACATTTATTTATTTGTGAAAGTTGTCCTTTGTGGCGTGTTCGGTTCTTGCCGGAGGTATGAGTTATGGAATTTTGCATTACGACCAAAGGATATAATAATTAACCGCGTGTTTCTACAATATCAAAATGAGAAGGAAATGCCCATCTCTTGTGGGAAGTCTCTTAGACTATCGAATGTAAATCAATACCCTGGCCATGCATTAGGCGTACTTCGGAAACTGTTATGACAAAATGAATATTGATGAATTCAAACGACAAGTAGGTTGGGAATCATCTTCGGTTATGTAGAGGAATCTATTACAAATAAAGCAAACGTCAAAATCATTACCCACTGGAGTAGTTATGAATTCTGTTACTACAATGGACGTACCTTCTACATCAAGCTCAAACAGTTGCAATAATGCTGAGGATGGACTAAACGATTTGTATATATCCCAGTAAACAATATAAACGACATAGGGGAGACTGGGGCAAAAAGGAATGAGGGGTAAAGTGGAAAAAGTGGAATTTGACATATGGGACCCTTGCCTTACTACGATTCTGGCCAAAACACGTAGTCCCAGAGCAGTTGATCTCTGTACGTCAAGCGCGCAACACTGGTCCACGTGTTTTCTCGAAATTGAAGGTTAGGTAGAAACGGCGAATATTCGTTTATTTTGTTACGTGATCAATGTGTCATAAAAACTATAGGGTGCTATTGAAACAAAAACTATTTTTCCTGGCTACAAGGTAGGATATATGAACAACTATACTGTAGTATACAGAAAGAACAAGTATGCTCGTTTAGACAAATTAAACATTTGTTAGAAAAGTACGAAACGGGGCAAAGTGGAAATGTCAAATGGGGTAAAGTGGAATGCATTCTACTTTCCCCATTGACAATAAAACGATAAATAAAATATGTTCACTTGAACTAATTTTAATTAATATTTATTACTGCAGATAACTACATTCAGTATACCACCTAAAATAAATTAATTAGCTGCATATACAACAAATTGAAATTCGAAATTCCTAAGTAGGGTCATTTTGATCCAATTTGTTTTTCAGATAAAAATGGTTAGAAACTACGTTCGTAAAACGACATCACATGCTTAGAATGAGGATGATATGGTCGATGCTATCAGAGTAGTTAGAACAAATCGTTTAAACTATGAGAACGCAGCTCTGGCATACAATGTGCCACGGACGACATTATTTCGAAGAGGCAAAAAAGACATTCCTGCTGAGGATGCTTCAACAAAAAGTTTGGGCAGATTCACTCAATGTTATACATTACAAGAGCAAGAGCATGTTGACCATTGTACCTTTATGGAAAACCGATACTTTGGCTTGTGAATTACGGATTTAAGGCATCTAGCTTATCAATTTGTTGCGTGAAACGGAATATCTCATCCATTTAATAATGCAAAAGAAAAGCAGGAATCGATTGGGTTTTAGCGTTTTTAAAAAGGAACCCAAGGCTTACTCCTCGAACTCCCGAAAAAACCTATATCGCCAGAGCTACGGCATTTAAGCGGCACAGCGGGTCTGCTTTTTTTGGACTACTCTTGGGACTGTACGATCGCTACAAATTTACGCGAAGCCAGATTTACAACATAGATGAGACAGGAATCACAACGGTTCCAAATAAACCATCGAAAGTAATTGCGACTAAAGGCAAGAAGCAGGTGGGAACTCTTAATTCAGCAGAAAGGGGCATAACAACTACGTCGGTCATTTGTTTTAATGCAGCAGGGAGATATATTCCACCGTTAATGATATTTTCGAGAGCAACAGAAAAATAGAATTGCTAGAGGGTACACCGCCCGATACCAAACTTGTATGACATCCTTCGGGATGGATGAATAGCGGCATATTTTGTCCTACATGGTTCGAACACTTTTTATGACATGTCAAGCCAATTGTCGATCAACCAGTCCTACCAATTCTGGATGGCCACGCCAGCCACACAAAAATGGCTTGAAATGGCTAGAATAAATCATGTCCACATTCTCTGCTTGCCTCCATATACCTCCACCGCCTCCATCCACTGGACGTTTCGTTCATGTTCCCTCTCAGCACGATTTATACACAGGAATGTGGAAGCCAAATGATTCTTCCTTCCTATAGTAAAGAAGATGAAGCAATTCCCTCCTGTTCTTCAGATGTAGACGTAATTCCTAATCGGGCTACGAAAGTTCCTGGCCAGCTTCCTCCTGCATCTCAAAATCAACTTTGCAGTCCACGTGACACAATACCAGTGCCAATACCCGCAACAGAGGAAAAACTGCAGTATTAACTTCCAGGACGTATTACCAAGAACTGCGAGACAAAAATAGTTCTACCCCTCAGAAGTTAATTCAAACCGTAAAAAGAAATGTTTTTGAAAGTAAAAGAGGACAAAACAGAACAAACACAAAGCCAATGTAAAAGAGTGAAACAAGTTGCTTCACAAGGTGATGAACAGGTGAAAGACACGGAATGTATTATGTGGAAAGGCGACTTTCTGAACTCTAGAGGTGCCGAAATCTGGATAACCTGTAGTGTCTTCAAGGGATGGGCTCATGAACAATGTACCGCTTATGACAGCCAGTCTGCAAATGTCTGTTTTTCATATTGTACTTACTTTTTTACGTACTATTCCACCTTGCTCCGCATTGTGTTCCACTTTACCCCACAGAAGGGGCAGAGTGGATCACATTTTTATTTTTTTATAAATTCTTTTTTTATAAAAACTCTTGTCAGTAGATGACTTATGTCACTGTCATTTTTTGAGAACATAATAATCTTTCAATTGATAACACACTTTTTACTTAAATATTAGGATTGTAAGCAACAAAAACCTAAATTTCATTCCGCTTTGCCCCAGTCTCCCCTGCACAATGAAACGGTTAACAAAATTGACGTACATTATATCCAATAATCAAAAGTGTATTTTTAACTTTTATCTTAATAAATAACGATATAAAATTTAGTAAAATATTTTTCTGAAATTTTTCTGCTATTATATCCCATAATCTTACTATTTACATTTACCTTTATTACCTTTAGTATCAATTCTATTAATTCATCTTGATCAGCTTGTTCAAGTCATATGAGTCACTGATATTGTAGGCAACTGTATTAACAAATTAAAACATATCAAGGTGATTAACGATGAGACGTCTTAAGACTCTTTTTGTGCCTTCTGAATGTTACGAAGAAGTTACGTTTAGTTTTTGATCATATCATTTCTTGTCCACACTTCTCTTGCGCTTTCTCTATTCCAGCTGATGTTTCAAATTTTGATCTATGTGCTGTATTGAATCAACAAACCCCCGATGGTGAATAGGTCATTAGCCACATAAACCGTTGTTTATCAGAACCAAACATCATTATTCTACAACAGAGAAAGGGTATCTAGCGGTATTGTACGTGACATAACAGTTACGGCCTTACGTTAGAGGTACACATTTCTCGGTTATAACTTTGGCTGAATCATGTACAAAATTCGGAATAGTTAACACGTTGAGCTCTTGGTTTCTAACAGTATGACATTATGCACAGAAAGGTTAAATATCACGCTGTACCTAAAGTACCATTCACAACCACTTAACTTACGAAATTCTAAAAATTAAGATAAAATAAACAGCACAGAATCAAATGACATTCATTCACATCCACTTAAATTAACGTAACGCACGGAAAAGTTGAACCAACTTCAACTTAACCGAATCCGTACGTTAATTTTATTAATTGTACCAATCGGAGGCATCACCACCCCACCATCAACATTGATAGCTGACATAACACTCTGATACGTGGTTGACGCGTTGGTTATGGTTAGGTTATGTTTTATTTCAGTTTGATCGGTAAGCTCAAATACTTCACGTGTGTATTTGACTGGTTGTTACATTACATTCTAACGTAATTGTGAACAGAGAGTTTTTCATTATGGTATACTAATTATAGTTTTTCGTAAGTTAGGTTAAGTGGGTGTGAATGGTACTTTACGCTTTTCTGTTTTCTCACTCAGTACCAAAACTGGATCCTAGTTTTCTTCTTACCCTTATGATTATTGACTCTTGATAAAGAATCGTGTTATTTCTTATCCTAAAAAGTATTATGGAAGGAGATCACTGCGAGAGAATGTATGGAAACATGTATGCTGATATAATAGTTATTTAACCATCAAGTGTATTCATGAAGGCGATTAACGATGAGACGTTTTAACGCGTAGCGAACTCGTTAAAAAAGTCGAGATCGTTAATCACACGAGTTGGTTACAATATTTTTCAGAGAATCGCTTTCTTGTTTTTCCAAAGTGAAAATTTTATGTCGATCAGGCTGCCATCTCATTATGAAAGTACAGAACGTCTGACACTTCTCATTCCTTGACGCAATACATTCATTGCTAGATGTTTCATACAAATCAATGCAGCGCCTCCTATCAACTTCATTTAAATCGTTTATTAATAGATCCTATTAAACTCACCTGATTAATTGTACTTAATTAGACATTTAGGTGTACCGAATCTCAGTGTAATATCTTTTGTAGTTTTTGAGGAATCTTAAAAAAATCTTAAAAAAATTAATTTTTAATCAACCAGTATCTCGGTTAGGAAGCATTTTCAAAAAAGTGTTTATGATAATTTTTGTCTTATTTTGAATCATAGAATCTCCAGTTTTCATTTGCCGGTAATTTTAAAATACACCCTGTATATATATATATATATATATATATATATATATATATATATATATATATATATATATATATATATAAAACTCAAAAAATGTTTCTACCTGTGTCCGTTATAGTTTCATTAACATAGTAGAACACGCAGGGTATCCGCTATGTTTAATATTTGATCAAAATAACAAAAATAACTGTATTAAAAATATATGTAGCTTAGTGCTGACTTTTAATGGAGTTTCAAAGTCGGTTAATCCACGTGTATTGTGTTCATCACGGGCAACGCCGTGCAGGGTCGGCTAATTTTACAATAAATAAATACTTTCAATATAAAATATGGTTTGATTTTTTAAGTCTACACATTTGCTATATAAGTCATATTACAAAACAAAAAACAATCTTTAATTCGTAAGCTGGATGACCTTTCGATATCACGAAAGCTGTACCACATCAAAATTGCAAGCAATTCGTGTTTCCCTGACAATTTCTTACATGAATTAATTGAATAGACGAATTTGCAGCAGTATCTCCCAAACCGGACGAGGATCCATACCAAAATTCACATCGTTCAATGCGTTACTATCCCATGAATATGATATAACTAATGATTTTCCTTCATTCTTTTCGGTAAGTTTAGTATCAGGTTCCCTATTAAGTAAATACACCGTTATTCCTTTATTTGAATTTCCTTCGAAAGAATTATTTTTACGTTGATACAATCACCACAAATTATATGTTCGCCAAAATATGTAAATACGACATCAGAAACAGCGCCAAGATGTTTTCCCAACATTCTGAAGTGATACAATTGTGTTGGACACGCAAGTACAATTTAAATTACAAAGATTTTATCTTCAAAAATATTAATTCACATAATGTCTTATACGGTTAGGTAATTACTATAAACACGTTCAGTGTTGTACACTAATTGTTCACGTAGATTTCCCATACATTTAATAGTGCACATAGTATAAAACATTTTAGCGATTCTCTTAGCACAGGTATCGAAAAAAAGAGTATTCTGATGAAGTGAAATTTTCCATACAACAAGTCCCAAACCAACAATTTACACGTTAGCTGTGGTTTATCGATGCCTTACCCTTTAAATCGCTTCAAACAGCAATGTTTCAATTCATAATGTTAAGCGTTTGTAATATACATCATTATCGAACAAAACGTCATTTTATACCTCAAAAAATCGATTGTTGCCATTTTCTTTCATTATAAGGTAAAGGCATTTCGTCCTAAAATTCTGAAAAAAATCACTTTAAGGTAGATAATGTGTTGCACAATATGCGTTACATTCCGAATTCTGCAGCTCAGTTATTCAAACTTCCGCGTATTCCATAACTTTAGGTTTTTTTAACCGTGTATCGATCAGTACAATTATAACACCTTCATCTTCAACATTCACATTATTTGTTACCCTTCGATTACACCGATTTCCATCGTTAATAAAGCTTGTGTATGAAGGAACTGGTAGGAAGGTAGATAATTTATGTTCATCTCAGCCTAAAAATTTCCAAAAATGTTGTTTACCTGGTTCTAATCCGGTCCCAAGTTTCCCTTTTTCCTACCATAAGTATGTAACTATAACAGACAATTTTCAAAAGTTACCTCCCTTTTCATGAATAATCTGTCCACTAATTCTACTACTGTCATACATTTTTTTAGATTTTTATAATTTTCTTTCGATAATTTCCGAAGGTATCAAAAGATATACCACACTACCGTTAAAACAAAGTCGCTTTCAATATTATTACTATGATACCAGTGAATATGCTAACGAATTATTTATAGATTCAACAGGCAGGCGTCAATAATGCGTAGACAAGGAAACGACAGATACTTGTAACTGCCTTTGCTTACTTTATAATGTAAGTTTTACTTTATTTCCCATGGTCTAGCTCAAATCGGTTTTTATACAATAAAAAGAGGAGTGGTTCGTTTTGTTGGGGTAGATCACTGATTGCGAGGTTCGTCCACACTTGTGAATGAACTCAAAAGGCTTTTATACATATTATATACAGTAGCTAAATATTCACACTTAATACTTAAATATTTACATAAGGATAAATAAAACTAAATCGGATGCTGAAATAACACAACTAAAATATGTTACAATTAAAATAAACATCCACCATACCCCAACGGGCCTGGAGTTGAGCGGTTCTCCTGGTGGGCGTTGGTGTACTATAGAGGTGCCGTATCTAGGACTAGTTTAAATTATTTTGAATTATAAAGTCCGGACCTATCTGGTAGCCGCAGTGGACGTAACTAGTTTTATACAGTTATAATAACGAGGTTTACAGTGTTGGACAGGTGTTTGTCACGAAAAGATAACAAGAGGAACAATCTCTATATACCTACTTTGCGGTCAAATAAAATCAATACTTTTAAAGAGACTGTTGTATGCTTTATATTTTATAAAAGAGTTCGTATTTTATATTGTGTAAATTCCACTTTTAGGTATAACTTTTATGAATGAAAGTTACAATGAATCTAACTAATATTATTTTATATAGGATTTCCTGACTAACGGTGATCTATCTATTTACAGTAATGTTATTTACTAAGGGTTAGAATATATTCTAATTACGCGTAGTAGTTATTGGAGATTTTAATGAAAACAGAAATGGTGGTTAAGAATTATTTAACTGTATGAAAGTAAATATGAATACTCTCGTATTGAGCATACTTGGTATGGAGAACGCGTAACGCGTTGGTGGCTTGGGTGAGCCTTGCGCTTCTGGTTTAGATAGTGACAGTAATAGCTACCTGGGGTGCCTCTAACTCGGGGCCGGTTTTAGGATATTTAAGCTTCAGGAACGTTTAGTTTCAGGATTTTTACCAGGTAGGTACAGGATAAACCAAGCGTTTTACAGGTACGATATTATTGCACAAGGATTACTTCAATAAGTTTGGGATATCGCGACTTTCGATCTGGATCGGCTATTTTTGTCTGGACTTCCGATAAGAAGTAAAGTAAACCTTTAAATCTTCGAGACCTTTCGGTATTCAGGACTGTTAAATAAACAGGCTGACAGGATAACAGAACATTTTACGTGCGTCGTTTTTTAAAAAAGGTGTTAAATCAGCTGTCGTCTGGATATCTCACGATAAGCGAGCGGTTAGGAAAGCGGTTTTAGGTCTTCTATTAACAAATAAGCTTCAAACGAAATTTATTTTAAGCTGGTAATTACGTTAGCCAGATTGAAAGGTAATACTCACTGTTTTACGTAATATTTTCGTAATTTACGAAGCTGTTGATCTGTTGTAAAACAATCCCTGCCTTTTATTTATTTTTCATTCACAATCTTTCTCCATGCTTTCCTATCTCCGCATACCTCCCTAGCTTCCGCAAGGTTCATACATTGTCTCTGCCATGCCATTTTATTTTTAAAACTCCTTATTTTTCTTTGCTTTATCATACATTCTACTGCATTCAGCCAAGTTTTAGGCGCTCTACCAGGCCCGGCCTTTCCTCTAACCTCACACACATATATTTGCTTGGTTTGCGTTGTTCATGCTCTCAATTTGACCAAACCAATTTACGCCATATTCATTTAACACTACCCACAGCTTCTCCCTATTCACTCTGTCGTATGCTTTCTTCAGATCTCCAAACGCACAGACAGCTTCCTTTTTACACTTAAACACTTTGCGATCACCTGCTGGAGAGCGACCATCTGATCGACACATCCTCTCTCATGGTGGCATGAAGCCATCCTGCACACCCCAAATCTTAGTTTGTGTAGTTTCTCGTACTCTATCAATCAGAATTCTTCCAAACACTTTATCAGGCACGCTGAGCAAACTTATTCCTCTGTAGTTCTTGCAATCACTCTTGTTCCCCTCACTCTTATACAGTGATACAATGATCGCGCTCTTCCAATCCCTCGGCACTTTTCCTCACATAAGGCATACATTGAATAATTCACACAATTTTCGTATAAGCTTTGCACCTCCATACTTTAGAATTTCATCAGTGATTTCATCTACGTCTGCTCTTTTGCCGTTTTTCAACCTTCCTACCATTTTCTCTACCTCATTTATCCCAATATCCTCATTTTCATTCGCCATTCCTTCTACATTCTCCTTATTTAACCCTGCAGTCTTATTTTCCTCACTACTATACAGATTTCCGAAATATTCTTGCCAGCATTTCCTCACTTCACAATCGTCCCATACTATTTCGCAGCTCGTATTCATCACTTCACCATCGTTCTGTTTTGGGCCACGTTTTGTATTTTTGACCCATTTCCAGAAGAGTTTTTTGTTTCTCAATCATTCTGCATTTTCTCTCCTTCCACAGCCATCATTTCCTCTTTACTTGTCCTCACTGCCTCTTTCGCTTCTTTGTTTCTTAATCTGTAAACCTCATACAATCGGTTTTTCTCATTCTCATTTTTTTGCAGCATTCATTGCCATGTACGCATCTTTTTTCCTACATACTGCTTTTTTTACCGACTCATTCCACTAAGCACATTTTTTCTGTCTAACTACAGTCGCCCTTCCACATATCCGCACGGCACAATTGACAACACAGTTTTTCAAGCTTATCAATGAACTTTCAATGTCAGTGTCTTTTATTTGTTCGTTCCAGATTGTCTCATTCACCTTCAACTTTTTACTCACAGCATCTGCGTATTTCATTCTCGCACCATTATCCACTAGTTTGTCTACCCTAATTCCAGACGTTCGAACTACGTTTGCTTTCCTTCTCCAGACCCACTTTTGCCCTAAACATACTCTCGCGCATTACCTTTGTGTCTTTCACCAGGTTTCTAAGGCGTTCATCATACACTATCAAGTCTATCATACTTTTAGATTCACCTCTTTGCCCTGTATAAATATGCACATTTTATGTTTAAACCACGTATTGGATACAAACAAGCTTCTCTCCACACAGATTTTCACCAGGCGTTCACCATTCTCATTGACTCTTTGGTCTCCGAACTTTCCTAGAACGCGTTCATATCCCCTACTATCATCACTCTTTCGTTTGGCTTACATACGTTCAAAACGTTCTCTGCTTAATTCCAGAAGTTCTCACGCTCCTGGTCTCTTTCTCCATTTACCGGTGCAATAAGAAAAATTCTTCGAAACTCTACTTTCATTCTAACCCATATTGCCCGGGGAGATACCAATTCGTACTGTTCAACACATATTTTCGCTTTTTGACTCACGATCACTCCAACTCCTGACCATAGTGCTAGATTGCCATCCTCCATCTCCACAGCATCCTTTCCTTTGCGCTTTGTTTCCGATTCACACAGAATATCAAGGTGTCTTTCGTACATTACATTTGCAATTTCAGATTCTTTACCATGCATACCTCTAACATTCCACGTACCGACTCGCTATTCATTCCTTGCACAGTCGTCAGCAACGGGGCCTGTATATTTCGACCTTGACCGCCCCTTGTAGCCAGGTCGATCCGAGGCAACTGTATTGTTCTCTTGAGTAATACCATAGCGAGCAGACCGGTTACTGGCCAAATCGTGCCCATGTGTATGGAATATCAATTAAAAGATTCTGGGCTTATACCCGTTGCGCTGTTTAATTGATACCCCGGGGATATGCAGAATTCAGGTGTGCCATGGAGTAAGCAAAAGATTACGTTGGAAATATTCCCCAGCGTGGCGTCGTTTACTGGCGTATGTGTAATTAACTTATATGCAGGCGACCACAGAGTTAAGCAGCAGTAAACCCTGATGTATTGAAAGAAGTTCAGGCGGACTGAGTCGAGTTGACTCAACGCAGAATGAGGATCAACAGGCCCTGAAAGGAGTAGCGCATCTTGCGGTTTTATTGCAAACGTCGGAAGGCGGGAACGGCTTCTGGCGCTAATTCTAATGCAGAGATTGGTTGTTAGACTGGAGGGGACTCTGACGTAGAAAACTTCTTGAAACAAGATGGATATATATTCATTATTTGATGATTTCTGCAATTTAATTAAAACAGATTAATTATCAAATAATTAATTCAAAATTTTTTTGTAAAGGATGACTCTTTAAAGGCTCGTTCAAGTCACTGCACATAAGCTTTATTTTGTTACCTGAACGTTAATATTTATTTGGGAACTAGATATTCCGCCGCATCCCTAAAAACGCCGACTCTGTATGTTATTTGGCCAAAACGGCGAACGTGACCAAACCACCAAGGACTATTAAGCCGGCTACGTCCTTTCTGCCAAATTTTAGAGTTGGGCCATTACGATGACAATGACCAAAATGCTGGACGAGATTTAAGACATACGCCGACAGAATATGTTTAAAGTTCGAAACACCAAACGTGAATAAAACGCCGACAACCATTTCGCCGACAGCGACTATTCCGCCAAATTTCACTGTTGGCCCATTACGCCGAACGTGATCAAAACGCCTACGATCATTCTGCCGAATGTCCCCATTAAACCGAATTTAAATGTTGGACCAATACGCCGGAATTGACCAAAGTGTCGAATTACTAAAGCGTCAAAGCGTCAATGATTGGTGCAGTAGCAGATATCGTCGTAGTTTATTTTATAGTAATAGAAAAAAGTTGTGTAATTATGGCACCAATAAAATAACACAAAAAGATCGATGGTATGATTTTTTGTTTTTGAGATATTTGAAAAATTGAAATTTATATTTTATTTTCTTCTGGCGTTATTATAAATGCTAGAGCAAAAATACAAACACTTCATGATTGCAACTTGTTACGGGCTTTAACATGGCATAGTCAGTTTTTCAATCTGACGCTTCCTATTTTTCTAGCCATCATCAACTTATTTTTTTTTAAATACGGTCCTGATATTTTGGAAACTGATTTTGAAAGGTTTTTTATTACAAATTGTTTATGGACCATCATCACGAAATTTTTGAATACAGACCTGCGTTTTCAAAAAAAATTAGTTAGTTAACTTTCCTTTGTTATTATAAGTTTTTTTTTATAATAATTTAATATTAGTCAAGTTGCTTTGGTATGTGTGAATCCTTGCAATATTGCAGGCTCACATTCCATTAACATAAGTAATTTGATTGTAATCTCATTATATTTAGAATTTAAATCAGTTCTACATACATAAAGACAAAATTTACATCGATTGGGGCTCTACATACATAAAGACAAAATTTACATCGATTGGGGCTTGAACCTTGATGGCGCAGTTGGTTAGCGCGGTACTCTAGCAAAGTACAGGTCGTAGGTTCAAATCCTACTCGAGGTAAACTTTTTATTTATGTTTTTCATAAAATTAATAATAATTTTTAACTTTCCTTTGTATTTAATATTTTATAAAATAAGGAAAAGTACTAAAATAAAATATTGTTAATTATGCAACTTAACATAAAAAACTAAATGCTTGTAAAATTAACATTAAAGTTACCTATTTACATGATCATTATCAAACGCTGCTATAATACATATGTATAGTTCCAAGAACACAAAATTGATTTTTCCAATTTGATAAAGAGTTTTTCATGAATCTCCAAAGATAATTAATGTCTTACAGTTCTATGTGCGACGTCATAACAACGATGTGATGGTCTAAAAAAGAATAAATAAAAAACAGGCGGTCTTGAAAAAAAATAGACGGCTTTGAAGTAATTCAGTATCTGTCATAGTTTCGTATTGTACATAATAAAATACTTATCTTTTTTGGGATTTTTTAATGGTGTACTTTAAATTATACAATCTAAACGTTTCGATAACACTTACAGTTATCTTCGTCAGTAGTAATGTTAGTTAAAAATTGTTAAAGATGTAGTAAACAATTTTGTCAAATTTGAAAAATTCAAACATAAACATAAGCCTGCTATTAATATAACAGTTTGAGAAACGTATAAGCCAACTATAAAATTGTAGTAAAGAATAACTAGGTCATTAAAATTAAATATTGTTAAACTGCCTCAAAGATGACAAACCAGAACACTCTCTACGACGAAAGCTAACAATGAAATTTGCCAGCCAAAAACACATTTAACAAAATTTAATCGAGTTATGATGTAAGTGTAAAGTTGTGAAAACTTCAATTTTAAAATGATAAAAGCATTCACAAATCCAAACATTAGATCAAAAATAACCCAGTTAAATCTAACAAAGAGATATCTTTATCAATAATTGGAAGTGTTATTAACAATGAAAAGCACAATGCAGAACGTTCTTTGTAATTTTAATTTCAATTTAATTTCAACTACTTATGTTAAATTATAGTGCTGTGGAAATTTAACATATAATTGATAAAGCATTTGCTTCAAGGTCTAGGAAAACACAGCAAAAACCTAGACATACCAAAGTTGAAAACAAATTAAAATCAAGGCGTATCATTATGCTCTTTTTAATTATAAGATGCCAAAACCTATTTAAACGGAGATTTTCTTCTTGTCTATTAAAATTATTCGGGTGTTTATATATTTCAATAGCTTCACGTTGCAAACGAACATAATAATGGGTTTGTCTTGACAATATTTTCATATTGTCAAATTGAATGTCATGATTTAAATTATTCAGGGCATGGTCAGCCACAGCAGACCTCTCTGGTTGACCCAATCTACAAAATCTCATATGTTCTTTGCGTCTTGTATCAAAGCTACGTTTTGTGGTCCCGATGTATACTTTTCCACATGAACAAGATAACTTATACACTCCGGAAGATGATAAAGGGTTTGACACATCTTTAGGTGATCTTAAATGTTCTTTAATTTTTCTTGTAGGTTTAAAAATAGTCCTAATGCCATGTTTGATTAGGATTTTTCAATTCTATTTGTAACATTAGCTATAAAAGGAAGAAAAGCAGTACCAACATTAAGAACTGGTTTTTCTTTAAGGTTACGCCTAGAAGGTGTAATAACATTATTAATATCTGTAAGTGAATATCCATTATCTTGTAAGGATTTTCTTAAATATTTATATTCATCATTCAAGAATTCAGGGTCACAAATTCGTTTTGCTCGATCTACTAAAGATTTAATTACACCAATTTTTTGACGTGGATGGTGGTTGGATAATTTATGATGGTATCTATCAGTGTGTGTCGGCTTTCTGTAAACCTTAAAAGATAGTGAATTATTATTTTTAGATATTAATATGTCAAGAAATGGTAAACTTCCATTAGTTTCTTTTTCCATGGTAAACTGAATACTAGGATGTATACCATTTATAAAAACCAAAAACTCATGCAGTGCTTCTTCTCCATGTCTCCAAATAACAAATGTGTCATCTACATATCTATACCAAACTGAAGGTTTTTTAGGTGTATGTTGTAACGTTAATGTTTCAAATTTTTCCATATAAAAATTAGCTATAACAGGACTAAGGGGACTACCCATTGCTACACCTTCAATCTGTTCATAAAATTTATTATTCCACTGAAAATAAGTTGTAGTAAGACTATTTTTAAACCTACAAGAAAAATTAAAGAACATTTAAGATCACCTAAAGATGTGTCAAACCCTTTATCATCTTCCGGAGTGTATAAGTTATCTTGTTCATGTGGAAAAGTATACATCGGGACCACAAAACGTAGCTTTGATACAAGACGCAAAGAACATATGAGATTTTGTAGATTGGGTCAACCAGAGAGGTCTGCTGTGGCTGACCATGCCCTGAATAATTTAAATCATGACATTCAATTTGACAATATGAAAATATTGTCAAGACAAACCATTATTATGTTCGTTTGCAACATGAAGCTATTGAAATATATAAACACCCGAATAATTTTAATAGACAAGAAGAAAATCTCCGTTTAAATAGGTTTTGGCATCTTATAATTAAAAAGAGCATAATGATACGCCTTGATTTTAATTTGTTTTCAACTTTTGGTATGTCTAGGTTTTTGCTGTGTTTTCCTAGACCTTGAAGCAAATGCTTTATCAATTATATGTTAAATTTCCACAGCACTATAATTTAACATAAGTAGTTGAAATTAAATTGAAATTAAAAATTACAAAGAACGTTCTGCATTGTGCTTTTCATTGTTAATAACACTTCCAATTATTGATAAAGATATCTCTTTGTTAGATTTAACTGGGTTATTTTTTGATCTAATGTTTGGATTTGTGAATGCTTTTATCATTTTAAAATTGAAGTTTTTCACAACTTTACACTTACATCATAACTCGATTAAATTTTGTTAAATGTGTTTTTTGGCTGGCAAATTTCATTGTTAGCTTTCGTCGTAGAGAGTGTTCTGGTTTGTCATCTTTGAGGCAGTTTAACAATATTTAATTTTAATGACCTAGTTATTCTTTACTACAATTTTATAGTTGGCTTATACGTTTCTCAAACTGTTATATTAATAGCAGGCATATGTTTATGTTTGAATTTTTCAAATTTGACAAAATTGTTTACTACATCTTTAACAATTTTTAACTAACATTACTACTGACGAAGATAACTGTAAGTGTTATCGAAACGTTTAGATTGTATAATTTAAAGTACACCATTAAAAAATCCCAAAAAAGATAAGTATTTTATTATGAGTGTTAATGGTGAAAGTTTACATTTTCGTATTGTACAGTTTTGTATTTAGCTGGTACAAGTATTTAAGTTCCAAAGAAGAGGAACGCATGTATTTAAACAAATATCCAGAGACAGAGAGAGAGAGACAGCAGCCTTATAAAACCACATTTAGGAACTTGTCAGTCACTTTTAGAGAACATGGTACATTTAAAAATCCTGTAAATTCCCTTAAAAAACCTTGCAATGAAGAAAAAGCAAATCATTAGCCATTACAGAAAATCCACAAATTTATACACGACACATTGAACAAACAGTTGGAGTGGCCCATTCTACTGCTCATTTTATTTTACAAAAAGAAAAAAACACATCTATTTAAATTTAGTATTTGTCAGGAACTTCGACCAGGGGGATTCAGCGAGGTGCAGAATCTTCTGTGACTGATATAAAATCATTTGGTCGCATGAAAGTCAGGTAACCAACAATGGAATTTTCAACAGAAGGAAAGAAAATTCTAGCGTATATAAAGTGCGCAAATACCAACACCGTTTCGGTTTTAATATGTGGGCTGCAATACCCGGAATGCGAATAATAGGTCCATTTTTCCATAACGGATCTTTAAATTCTGAACGCTACCAAAGTTTATTAGATAATGAAGTACAAGCAGCTTTAGTTGATTTACCTCAAGCGTATATTGAAGATTATTGGTTTTTTCAAGACGGTGCTCCGGCACATAATTCCAGAGCGTCCAGGAATATTTATCGACAAGGTTTCCAGCAAGTTGGATTGGAACATATTCGAGAGTAAGATGGCCAGAGCTATTCCCCGATATAACACCTCTTAACTTTCTTTATTTACCGACGCAATATTGAAAATGACAGTCAATTGCGGAACTTAATTCTCGAAGGATTTGAAAGTATTACGTTTCAAATGCTTCGTTTTGAATTCAACTGTAAGACAGTGTTATTTGTGTTTCGAAAATAATGCAGAGCTTTTTGAACAACTATTTTTCCTTTTACCCTCAATTTGTTTCTTGACGTTAACTTCTAACATTAAGAAACTTTATTATGGTGTGTGTAATATAAACTTCTTGAAAATGCAGGTCTATATTCAAATATTTCTGAGGTTCAAAACGCGATCAGACCATCAAATGTGATACATTCCGGAATTGGTAATAAAAAACCTTTCAAAATCAGTTTTCAAAATATCAGGACCGTATTTAAAAAAAATAAGTTGATGTCTATAAAAACAGGTAACATCCGATTGAAAAAGTGACTATGCCCGTAACAAGTTGCCATTAAAAAGTGTTTGTATCTTTGCTCTAGCATTGGTAATAATTACGCCAAAAAAAAATAAAATAGAAATTTCAAAAATTCAAATTTTTTCAAATATCTCAAAAACAAAAAATCACACATCGATTTTTTTGTGTCATTTTATTGATCCCATAATTACACAACGTTTTTCCCATTTAACCGAAGTTCTATTACCATTTCCGAGATCCCCATAGTGAGAATCATTATCTTAGACGCAGTGTATAGTCACCACGAAGGTCTCGATTTTGATTAGCAGTATTCTGTAGCCTAATTTCGTGGATTACGTGTGTTACTACAACAGCCACCGTACGAATGAACCAACTTCATGTGTAAAATGTCATAGCTATCTGTGTTTAAAGAAAACTACTAATAAATAAATATAAATAAATATATATATATATATATATATATATATATATATATATAAATAATAAAATAAATATAAATAAAAATAAATAAAAATGATTACTTATTGAAGTTTTATGAGCATGCTAATTTAGATAATTATACAGTATTAGTCAAAAGTCCCCCCTTGTATCTTTTGAACGGTTTTACTTATACTAGTGAAACTTGTAGGGTGAATATAAACGGATATAAGCTTCTCAACTAGTCATGACAAGTGACGTAATAGTCATATATGACGTCACAGGGCCACAGTGACCAATAATTTTAAATAGTACTTTATGGCAAGTGACATCTCGTTTGAAAGGTATTAAAATTACCTATTCAGTCATACTAATTTTGTTAGGGTTTAGGTTGATATTGATAGAAAAATTAAATAAATACTAAAATTATAGTTTGGCATTTAATTAATCAAGATTGTAAAGTCTGCCTCTGGTTAATTGTCAAAAAAGTTGACGTTTTTTAATTCTCTCGTTGTTTTTACTTTGATAGGTTTTTATACCTTGACTATTCAGTTTAATTATCCTTAACGCGACGTTTAAGTGTCTACATAGACAAAATGGTACGTACGGTAGCCGACAAAGTACCATCTATCTTAATAACTGGTGAATGTAGAAACAATTCCATGCAGCGGAACGTCTTTTTAATGAGAGGTACCCCGATCGCCCTACATCGAGGACTTATTTGAGAGAACTTCTTCATAAGTTTGAAGCAACCGGTAGTGGATTGGACGACGAGGTCCGATAGAATAGCCAGCTCGGTCACCAGACCTGACACCATTAGATTTTTTTCTGTGCGGGTACTTAAAATCTAAGGTTTACGCTACAGCACCTGGCAGTATGCACATTTTGAAACAAAGAATTGTTGAAGAATGTAGAGAAATTTCCGCAGACACATTTGAACTAGTACGACAAGAGTTTAGCAATAGGATGCATTACTGTCAGGAATTAAGTGGAGCATATTTCCAACATTTACTATAAGAAATTGGTCCTTGAATCTTGATTAATTAAATGTCAAACTATAATTTTAGTATTTATTTAATTTTTCTATCAAAATCAACCTAAACCCTAAAAAATTAGTATTACTGAATAGGTAATTTTAATACCATTCAAACGAGATGTCACTTGCCATAAGGTACTATTTAAAACCATTGGTCACTGTGGCTCTGTGACGTCATATATGACTATTACGTCACTTGTCATGACTAGTTGAGAAGCTTATATGTGTTTATATTCACCCTCCAAATTTCATTAGTATAAGTAAAACTGTTCAAAAGATACAAGGGGGGGGAGGGGACTTTTGACTAGCACTGTATATATAACAGTATTACGAACTTGTTTAAAATTTCTTAGCTTGTTAATTAAAGAACTAATTTTTTGTGTAAAAGAATTTAAAAAAAATTTTAATCTTACAAATTTGATATAACAATAGATTACATACATTACAAAATAAATTTCAAGCATTTAATTGTTAAGTTGGGCCACCTCCCGATATCGAGAAAATGGCACCAACCCAAAATTACAAGCAATTCGTAAATGTTTTCCGGACACTTTCTTATTTATATGTCCATTATGAAGTTCGGCTACTTGAGTAGATGATGCTGCAGCTGGATCTCCGGAACCAGCCAAAGATCCCAGCCAAAATTCATTTCCAGGCAAAGCATTACTGTCCCATGCATAAGAAACAACTAATAACTTTCCTTTATCTTCTCCTGTAAGTTTAGTATGAGGTTCCCGATTAAGTAAGTACACTTTTATTCCTTTTTTTGGATGTCCGTCGATAGGAATGATGTCCCCATTTTGATAACCTCCGCAAGATAGATTTTTGCCAATATATGAAAAAACGACATCCGATACTGCGTGAAGATGTTTACCCAATGAACTAAAAATGTAATTGTATAATGTAAACATTTAGGTACATATTTGCTTACGCTAACTTTATTGTTTAAAGAATACTAATAGACCTTTATGACGACAAAATCGTATCCACACTGCAAGTAGTGATAGAGTCTATAGGAATTTAGATGGTTCTGATTAAATCGATTTAATTTCCGCAATACCTATTACCGTATGCTATTGGTTTATTTTAAGGTTTATCAACTTTTATTATGTAATTTTGCTTAAGTTTACTCAACTGTGTATCAAAGTATGATAACTTACCTAATCCTCTTACAAAATGTATCGAGAAATAGAGCGTTTTGATGGGGTGAAATTTTCCATACACCAAGTCCTAGGCCAACAACGTGCACGTACGCTGTAGTTCTTTGATCATTTGCTCTTTGATTTGCTTCAAATAATAGAGTTTCAATTGACAATGTTAACCGTTTACAATAAACATTATTATCAAAAAGAACACCATCTTCTACCTCACAAAATCGATTACTTTCACGTACTTTCACGATTGCAGCTTCTCTATAAACAAAAGCAACTTCTCCATAAAATCCTGAAAAAATGGATCTTAAAGTAGGTGCAAAATGTGTACCATATCCATTGATTTCTACATTCTGGGACTCAGTTATTAAAACTTCTCCATATTCCATTACTTTTGGTTTTTCAAACCGTGTACCAATAAGTCCTATTATGATACCCTCATTTTCCACATTTTCCGTGAGCCGTACTCCTTGATTATATCGATTACCATCGTTAATAAAAGTTGTATACGAAGAAACTGATAAAAAAGCAGATAATTTGAGTTCGTCATAACTTAGACATTTCTTCAAATTTATTTTTTCTGTTTCTGATTCGGTACCAATGGTTTCCCATTTACCAAACCCTTTAGTTCCATCTATAAGAGTGTAACTATCAATACTATTTAAAAAAGTAACCGCTCTTTTTATTAATAATCGATCGACTAGTTCCACTACAGTCATATCTTTATAAAACTCTCTTTCAATAGGATTTCCTAAAGTACGCTTGTAATGCAAAAATGAAACAAATAATGGTAATACGTTTTCATGAATTACCGGATATGCAGAATTTATATGTCTCTCTAGAACTTCACTGGATATTGTTTGTGAAATAATTTTACAACGTATGCTATCAATAGGAAATTTTACTGGAAACTTTTCGCTATTTTCTAGAATACTTTGAACTGTGACTTTTTCCTCTTCAGTGTTTTCTGCTTTTTGCAATAGTACGTCTAAACTGTCTTTTGTCCATATTGGTCTAAATTCGGGCCAGTTTGGTATATCAAACATTTTGGAATTCTGAAAGAATAAAATAAGATTAATCTAGCTGCAAATAAAGTAAGCTTTATGAATATTGACAGTACACAAGTGACCCATTTTGTATTGATTAAAATAATTTTCTGTAAATTCTGACGTTAACTGTCAAATGTTGTACACTATACAGAGTGACCACATAAATGCATCTAAAGCATAGTGTTGTTTGTTTTCACCTATTGCTTGCGTTCACTCACCATCTTCGCATGTGAGAAAAAATGGTTATATTAAACAAGAGACACTGGCAAAACTCCTCTGTGCACTTTTTTAAGGAGGTGTGCGTATGATTTTCGGTGTTGAAAAGGCAAACTAAGAGTTTGGAAAGACGCAGACAACGGAAACTTTGTAAAAATTTAAAAACTAAAAAAAAAACAACACCGACAACGAAAACTGTAAAAAATAAAAAGAATCCCTTCAACTAGAAAACATCTGATGGTCTCCAAACGGAGTAACAGATTTTCTTGCATCATATCTAAGAACATTCTAGATCAAGTTACCTTTCAAACAAAAAAAAAACTAAATCAAAACTGGTTCTTTCGTTTGGAAGCTACGATGCCACAGACAGATATACAGATGCGCATGTTAAACTTATAACACCCCTTACACACCTTACTTGGGATCGATTCAGCGTACTCAATAACAAAAAAAATTACTTTGACATATGTCACTGACTACTATCATGGCGGCAAATTAAAAAACTCCGCCTTAAATATGTAAACAGTGGGGTTAGGTGACAAAATTTTCTAAAAATTTTAAGAGAAAAGTTGTTCTGAATTCGATTTTCGTCTATTTATCAATTCTCAAAAAGATTCAAGGGCGTTTGAAAAATATACATTTTTGTTGTTTTCTGGTTTACATAAAACAAAGTAAAAGTTACAAACAAATCCCAGTGGAATAATTTTCCTTTATTGTCCCGCAAAGAATTAGAAAAAACTAAAAATATTATTTTTCAGACCTCTGACCTTGCAATCACCGATAGAAAACAAAAACTTTAAGTAAGAAATTCTGAATTATGTTCCACTCTTGAGCTCTTCTAATCTAAACTTAACCAAGCCAATATATATATATATATATTTTTGGATTTGCTTGAATAACAAAAATTTTATTAAAAAAATGTTGCAATCACCTATATAAAACAAAAATTCATTAATTTATCTAGACAGCATGGAACGTCTTAAATAAAAAATAATTGCAACAATCATAACTGTTAACAGTTACGTTAAACTAGCATTTTTCATGTTATAATTAAAACCTGTCAACATTGCGATTTTTACTTTTGTATTTCTGCTCTTTTTTTGTTTTGTTTACGTATACTGTTGTTGTGTGTTTTTATTGTTGATTGTAATTATTGTTAAGTGTCCAAAATTCCTACAGCCCTGTCAGTGGCCGAAAAGATCGAAGTAGTGCTGGTTTATGGGGATAAATATAAAACAGCCAAAGAGACGCAGAAATATTCAATGCAAGACATCCAGACAAAATTGTTCATTATTCCATAGTGTCACGCATAATATCAAAATTTAAACAAACAGGCTCTGTGGAAAACCGGTACAAAAAGGCGGTAACTGGAGACGAAGGTACTTTAGATGTACTTTTAACAGTTTTAGAAACACCACAGATATCGGTGAGTGATATGTCTAATACTACAACCATTAAAGACAGGTCAATCAGAAGGATTTTAAAAAGAAATAAGCTCCATCCTTACAAATCAAAGTCTTAAAGGATCGTGATTACGATGCTCGTTTGGACTTTTGTGCATAGTTTTAAAGAATGGCCGAGGAGGATGCAGATTTTACAAAAAAAGGTAAAATTCTGTGAGGAAGCTACGTTTTCTTCCAACGGGACGGTTACTTCGCAGAACTGTCGTTGGTGGGCCATTGAAAATCTGGAATTTGTAATAGAAGGTAAAGATCAATACAGTGCGGTATCTACAACTGTGCGATGAAAGGACCGTTCTTTTTTCATGAAAATTTAAATTCGTAAAAATATTTGCAATTTCTGCGGACAGAACTCTCAAATGTTTTGGACAATATGCAAAGAAGAGACCTGTACTTTCAACAAGACGGAGCAAGTATTCATTCTACTCAGGGTGACTAAGGACTAACATAGTTAGATCAACCGTTTTACTAAAGGTGGATAGGTCGTTTTTCTCAAAATCCTTGGACGGATAGGTCGCCCGATCTTACGCCGTTAAATTTTTTATGGGGGTATTTAAAAAATGTGGTATACAAACATCGGTCAGTCAGAAATGTTGAAATCTTACAAAATGTTATTCGAGACTGCATAGCTCAAATAATTCCGCAAATGTTGAGAAACGTATATAAAGAACTGTGCAGAAGAACAATCTATAGAACGAAATGGGGAACATAATGATTTTAATTAGGTTTAAGTAGTCTACTTACTACTTGATTTCTGTGTTTTATTGTGTTAGTCATATTTTCTAGCTTTAGTATTCTTCATCCTGATCAATTAAGTTATGGTTGTAACCATTTAGAAAAACTTGTATGAAAATATGGAAATCTTCAATAAAATACACTGGAATTATTTTTTTTTATAAGATTTTTATTTGTTATTTAAGGAAATCCTAAAAGATATTGGCGTAATTAAGTTTAGAATAGAAGAATGGATTATAATGCCCCCTATTATTTTTAAGTGCTCTGGGTTCTATACTTTTACTTATATTGCGCCCTTCTGGTTTGGTAACCCAGCGCGGTTTTATCTTGCCTCGGCTTTGCTCAATCGGGTTTATTTTATAAACGGGGTGTGGTTCGTAGTAATTACTGGATGGGCTTAACACTGTAACCTTAAATAAAATTCGTAAAGCATTTTTAACACGTATATTAGACCAATATTTACAATAAAGTAAACGTAACTAATAATATATATGTACGACCGCCCTAGTCCAGGTCCTGGGCTTCACTGGGTGCGTAATCGCTTCTGTGAACAAAAGATAGTCTTTTAATCTATTCCTTACCTAAGAGGCAAAGTGTAGGTTACGGTCCTGTATGTACGGTAGCGAGGTCGTCAGCCTTGATACCGTTGTGGGTCGAGACGCCAGCGCAATGAACTCGACTCGTTTGAGAAAATCGATATCGTGTTTATACGTTAGTAACTCTGGAGCGCTGAAGCAAGGATGTTCTACTCCTGGAAGTAATACACGCGAAATGCACGTATACAAACGCGAGGTATTGGGACGATCTTTCTTTAATTAGTACGGGTTTAATTTTGGCAATTAGATTATTTATCTAACTAACAATTACCGATCTCTGTACTGAGTTTAATTATTTATAATTAATCTAGGAACAAAATACTTAATATTAAAAAACTACTCTAATAGGTTTACGTAAAGATAGAAAAATCTACGTACTCTCTAATTTATTTACAAACGTTCGTGCACCAGGTATTTACGATGGTTCGGTGGACGACAAATTTATGCTACTGATTTATACAACAGGTTATGGAGGTACTCTTCTGCGATTCACAGACACTGTATACGGTTATTAAGTACTGGGTGTAGGAAGTGTGTGAGTTTCGAGCGGGATTTTAGTAATGTCCAGAAGACATAGGCGACGGCCTGTCTTTACTGTATATACTAAGAGAAAGGTCGTAGGTCTTTACAGCCCTGTAACAACCCTTCACCCTCAAGTGGTGACGAGATACGTCGGGGGTTACCCCTGCGTTTCTCTAGGTATACTTTGTGGTGGCGAGTGACGACGGGATCTACCCTTCATGGCACTCCAGGTGCTAGTGTGCTTGGTATTACGTCGGGGGTTACCCCTGCGTTTCTCTAGGTATACTTTGTGTAGTATAACTCCTGGAGCTCAGCCCGGAATTGTTTACGGTCTGTAGTGTTTGAGTGTAAATTGTCAGAATGTATAACTTTACAACTTACGTGTCTATCAATAGCAGTACAGAATTGAACTTTAGGTTGCCCGATCGCGAAGGACTCTTCGTCGGTGAACAACAGGTCGGTGCTGACGCTAAGCAAACGGAGCGGCTGCGGCTACTGGTTTCTGAAACGGTCAACGGTACGGTGGCGGCTGCTGGATATCGGCTTAACTTGAATCTACGGAGATTCCTTTCTTTCGTCGGTGACTAACAGGTCGGTGCTTACTCAACGGTACGGTGGCGGCTGCTGGATATCGGCTTAACTTGAATCTACGGAGATTCATTTCTTTCTATGCGCGTCGCGAGTTTATAAAGGTGCATCTGTGGGCGGTTTCGCGGCTACCGTGCGGGGGATGCCGTTATGGGATTGGTTAAAATCGTTCTGACGTGCAGAAACTTACGGTTTCTTAGAACTACACGTCAGCAGTGATGAATAAATTATTTGTTGTGCAATATCGCGTAAACTTATGAAATCTTACATACAGGATGGTCCGCACATAATTTATTCTAAAACATATAAGTACAGGACGCTGGTTCTTTACAGGATCATTTAGAAGAACTTACTTACTTAAAGTTTCTGTACGAAACCATAAAGGGAAATTATTGCACTGGGATTTTTGTTGTAACTTTTCTGTTTTATGTAAACCAAACGTTCTTTTAATTTCCAGAAAGACCAAAAACTGATATTTTTCAAACGTCCTTGAATCTTTTTGAAAATTGACAAATAAGCATAAAATCGGATTCTCTTTAAAACTTTTCGATTCTTTTCACTTAACCCCACTTTTTACATATCTAAGGCGAATTGTTTAAATTTGCCGCCATGACAGTGGTCAAGTGACATATGTCAAAGTAATTTTTTTTGTTATTGGGCATGCTGAATCGATCCCAAGTAACATTTTGTTTGAAATCTTAATAATAAAACATTTTTCCATTTGTTGCAGACTCTGCCGGTCACTATATTAATTAAACTTTAGGTAAAATTCAGGTATACAGATTTAATTAGTTTTTAATTTCTTACATGGATAAATGTATCGTGTCTTGTTGATAACAGTGTATTTTTAAGTTAACATTCCCACGGTAGCGCGGAGTAAGAAACAATCATGGGTATGTATCTGTAATTGTAGGAAAAATACTAGATGTATTCATCTTTGTAATAAACCCCTTTCTATAACAAATCCAAACGTAAGCATTGTCATGGGAGTCATTTTATTAAGCATTGTCATGGAAATCGTTTTATTAGCTTAAATGATAAAAATAAATAACTGGATCGAATCCGTAATCCAAAGTAAAGATAAAAAAGGCAAATAGATGAAATAAACAAGTACCTGGCTCTGGTTTGTAATCAAAATTCTAAATTGGAGTAATTGAATATTTTTTTTTTTTATCAAGCAAATAACATCAAGTCGCGTTAGGGAACAGTCTAATCTAAATTTAAGTACAAGGTTACGGAATAGATTTTTATCGGTATGAATATTACTAATAAACAAAAATAATATATAAATAGTGGTTGAGGTGGTTTAAAAATTTTAATAAATTAATAAAGAAATAAGTGTAAAAATGTTCTCCGAACAAATTGTTAAAACTAACTAGAGATACAAACCATTCACCAAAAGTAACGCCTTTGACTCAGTCGCTAGATTAACGTAGGGTGGTTCAATCTTTTGATTTGCTTAATTACCACAAATTCTGTTCGATTATTTCCACTGAACATCAATATAATAACTGCCATGTAACACTAATAAAAAAGATCTCGGACGCCAAGTTATTTTTTAATTATGCTCGGAATAACTAAACCGAGATTGTTTACAATAAAAATTCTAGCAAAACGTAAAAAAATAAAAAATATACAAACTATGTTTATTAACAGTTAATGATAGGGTTAAATAAAATATATCTTAAAAGTAGCCTTAAATTACTAAAAAATCATTAAACTTAAATACCTGTACAAAATATAATAAATCTTCTTGAGAACCCCTGGTATTATAAAAAATAAATGCGGAAATGCAAACCAAGGTGATGTAATCCTTGTATCAATGTTGCGCAATGTCTCGAGATAACAATACTTTACGTTGTAAACCACACCCAAAATGGAATTTTCCTTCTTATAAATTTATATTCATGAAATTGAATAATCCGTTTATTGCATTTTCTTGAAATTTTGAATGCAAAAATTGCAATCATAAAATAAAAGCGTACGTAAAAGTAAAATTAAATGCGTACTTAAAATGTAATTAAAGTAGAAAAGTAAAAAATAAAAGTGTAAATCAAAGTAAAAAAAGTGCCTGCAAAGAGGAAATGTTTTAATTTTTAATATAACGAGTTAAATCACCTTACCATTAAATCAATGGCACTTTACACAAAATTTAGGGGGAAACCCAAAAATATGGCTTCCTGCATCTAACAGCGTACCATAAGAAGTGAACAAAATGGACGCTCCGAATATCTGGTGATATGGGCGTGCGCGAAAAATTTGCACAAAGAATTAAGTCAACGATGACGTGTTGCGCGAAAATATTGAGCAGAAAAAGCAATTTAAAGAAGTGCGAGTATAAAGCTTTAAGAAGATATGCACTTAAGTTACACCAAAATGCAAATTAAGTTGCCTACCTTATACTTACAAATTATTAATAAATAAAATTTTTCTTATATTTACAACGAAATGAATGAAGAACCTAAATTACGGTATATTTTAATACAACTCAAAATGGGCTGTTACAAATAATCTAAGCAGTAGAATGTTTGTAACGTGTGAAATACCTCTTTAAATAAAAAAGGCGAGTAAATGATATTTAGGATTGCCATGGTATTGAACTTCTGCGAAAAATACGGTTCCTCTAAAATCCCATGCCAGATGATTGTTGAAACTTGTACTGACACAAATATAAAATGCAAGGGATGTGACTATGAAGGCAGATCCGCATTGAGTGGTAAGTTTTTGAACATTTTTTTTTCTTGTGTTCAGGTTTGAAGGTTGATCCAACTTTTATTGTTGGTACTATAGGTGATTTTAAGTTTAATTATAACGTTGTGTTGCATACTGTCTTACACTATATTTTTCCTTGACTGCCAATTCAAAATTTACCGTTGTTGCTATGTTTGATCTTAATTGTAATTGATTAATCCTAAAAGTAGGCAATTAAAGTCGGGAGAGCTAACAGGGCCATTATCGTTATTTGTTGCGACAATAATAAAACAGATTTGATAAATAAATATTAAATTAAATAACAAAGAACTAACTATAAATTGGAAATCTAAATTTAAAATAATTGAAGCATTTGGTCGCAAATAAATAACAGCAAGTCCGGTGAGTGGTGCGAGAGCCATATGTATATATGTACATTTAGATGTTCATACAGTAAGTATACACTCTATATTATTTATGTCTTTCTTGATTCTATATTTCTTCTTACTTCCTTACGTGTCGGTGCAGTAGACAAATAACTGTTCGGTAGTAGGACGATACCGTTAGTAGGGAATGCTACATCGTCCAGGGCACGACTTGGCCAGTAACCAGTCTACTCGCTATGGTATTACTCAAGAGAACAATACAATTGCCTCGGATTTACCTACTACAAGGGGCGGTCAAGGTCGAAACAGTCAGGCCCCTTGTTAACGACTGTGCAAGGAATGAATGGCGAGTCGGTACGTGTAATGTTAGTGGTATGCATGGTGAAGAATTTGAAATTGCGAATGTAATGTACGAAACGCAGCTTGATATTCTGTGTGTATCGGAGACAAAGCGTAAAGGAAAGGATGTTGTGGAGATGGAAGATGGCAGTCTATAGCACTATGGTCAGGAGTTGAGACTGAAGTGCATGGCGCAAAAGAGGTGATCGTAAGTGAAAGAGCGAACAGATGTGTTAAAAAGTACGAATTGGTATCTCCCCGGGTAATATGGATTAGAATGAAAGTGGAGTTTCGAAGAATTTTTCTTATTGGATGCTATGCACCGGTGAACGGCGAAAGAGACCAAGAGTGTGAGAACTTCTGGATTGAAGTAGAGAACGTGTTTAATGTATATAAGACAAACGAAAGAGTGATGATAGCGGGGGATATGAACGGATGGGTGGGTGTATAGAGAGAAGACACTGAACGCGTTCTAGGAAAGTTCGGAGACCAAAGAGTAAACGAGAATGGTGAACGCTTGGTGAACATCTGTGTGGAGAGAAGCCTGTTTATATCTAATACGTGGTTTAAACATAAAAATGTACATATGTGTACGTGACAAAGAGGTGAATCTAGAAGTGAGATAATGTATGATGAACCACTTAGAAACCTGGTGACAGCCACAATAGTTATGCGCGGACCGGCCCACTTTTTGGTTGTATACAGTGTGTTTAGAGTAAAAGTGTGTCTGGAGAAGGAAATGAAACGTAGTGAGAACGTCCAGAATTAGGGTAGACAAACTAGTGGATAATGGAGCAAGAATAAAATACACAGATGCTGTGAGTAAAAGGTTGAATGTGAATGAAACAGTGTGGAACAAACAAATAAAAGACACTGACGTTGAAAGTGCATGGATAAGCTTGAAAAACTGTGTTGTCAATTGTGCCGTGCGGATATGTGGAAGAGTGAATGAATGCTGCAAAAAAATGAGAATGAGAAAAACCGATAGTATGAGGTGCACAGATTAAGAAACAAAGAAGTGAAGGAGGCAGTGAGAATAAGTAAAGAGGAAGTGATGGCTGTGCAAGGAGAGAAAATGCAGAATGATTTTGAGGAAAACAAAAAACTTCTGAAAATGGGTCAAAAATACGAAATGTGGCCCAAAACGCTGCAGGAGTGATGAGTATGAGCAATGAAAAAGTATGGGACGATTGTGAAGTGAGGAAATGTTGGGAAGAATATTTCGGAAATCTGTAGAGTAGTGAGGAAAGTAAGAATGAATGGTTAAATAAAGAGAATTTTGAAGAAATGATGAATGAAACTGAGAAGGATATTGAGATAAATGAGGTAGATAAAACGGTAGGAAGGTTGAAAAACTGCAAAGAAGCAAGCGTAGATGAAATCACTGGTGAAATGCTAAAGTATGGAGGTGCAAAGCTTATACGAAGATTGTGTGAACTATTCAATGTATGCCTTAACAGTGGAAAAGTGCCGAGGGATTGGAAGAGCGCGATCATTGTACCACTGTAAGAGTAAGGGGAACAAGAGTGATTGCAAGAAATACAGAGAAATAAGTTTGCTCAGCGTACCTGGTAAAGTATTTGGAAAAATACTGATTGATAGAGTATGAGAAACTACCCAAACTAAGGTTCGGGATGTACAGGGTGGCTTCATGCCACCATGAGAGGATGTGTCGATCAGATGGTCGCTCTCCAGCAGGTGATCGAAAAGTGTTTAAGTGTAAAAAGGAAGCTGTACTGTGCGTTTGTAGATCTGGTGAAAGCATACGACAGAATGAATGGGGAGAAACTGTGGTAAATATTAAATGAATATGGCGTAAATAAAGGTCTAATAAACGCAATAAGGGCAAAATGCAACGGTAGCCGGGCATGTGTTAAAGTGAGAGGAGATGTGAGCGAATACTTTAATATTGAGCAAAGAGTGCGACAAGGCTGTGCGATGTCACCGTGGTTGTTCAATGTATACATGGATAAATGTGTTAGACAAACATGTACCGATACGAATGGTGTAATTGTTGGTGACGTAAAGATACGAGTTCTGGTGTATGCAGATCGTGATGATGATAGCGACGAATCACGGTTCAAGAAGAGCAAGACCGATAAAGGATGTGATTAAATAAATGATGTATTGTTGTTTATAATAATAAATAATATTCAAACGCTAATCTTTCCTTCAATTTTGTTAATAAACTTGTTTTTCCTAACGGTGTTTGAACCTGCACTAACAATGCTGTAGTTAATGCGAAAGGACGGTTACATGGGTAGCTACAGTAAGTGTGAGATTGGCTTTATTTTGCACTCTGTGCGTTCAATCATACTGCTATTTTTGAATTCAGAGCTGATTTTGTATGATTAAGTTAAATCAGTTTGGTAATTACAAGGCTAGTGCCACCTTATTAGAATACAAATTTTTATGGCGGGGGGCGAAGGCCTACAACTGTAAGATTAGACAAAAAAGTTCTTAACACAACCAAAAGGACTCTAATCAGGGTGAAAATTCCACCAAGGGTTGAAAATGGCCACCGAAAAGAAACCATAAAAAGGGTTCTTTACACGACCAAATTAGGGTGAAAATCAAGGGTTGAAAATGTCCTCCGAAAAGAAATCATAGGGTGAAAAAATAATAATAAAAAAGTGAAAGGTGCCCCACAGCTCGGAGGCTTGTGACGAAAGAAAGTGAAAGGTGAGGTGCCTCTCTTCTACTACTATAATTTAACATATGCAGTTGAAAGTAAAATTAAAAATTATATTAAATGTGTTTTCACTATAAAATAACACAATTATTAACAAAGCCATTTCTTTATTGGATTTGACTAGATTTTTAATTGATATGCCAAGTTTCTGTTTGTGAATGCTTCTATCAATTGCAAATTAAAGTTTTTCACAATTCTACACTTACATCATAATTTGATTAAATTTGCTCTTTGATTATGACATTTTTCACTGTTTGCCATCGACCGTTAGAGCGTGTTACGATTTGTCATCTTCAATGCAGTTTACCAATATTTCATTTATTAGGGATCTAGGTATTCTTTACTAAAATTGTACTACATTTACACGTTTCTCAAACTGTTATATTCATAGCAAACATGTTTGCATTTTCACTTTTTCATTTCATAAATGTGTTTTAACATCTTAAATAATTCCAAAAGATTTTAGTATCACTGAGCACTGTAAGTGTTATCGAAACGTATATCGTGTGTAAAACATAAATACAAAAACACACCTTAATAACCCAAAAAAAAGCTAAGTATTTTAATTATACAGGTAGGTAATTTTTCTTACCTGGTTGACAATCTTAGATGACCCATTCTTTTTATCTTGTGATATTTATTCAAAATTTCAATAGAGAGTAAATAAATACGTTTATCAAAATTCAAGTAGTAAGTGTTTCATTGCAAGATAGTTTACTATAATAACATACTGACCTATCAGAACTAACAGACATTGGCGATGTTTATGTGGTTTTGATATAAACCATATAGGCCTTGCTTAGATTTGTAGGACGATACAACCGGATGGGAAAATAAAATCTATACTTAACACCTTGGGAGTGGTTTTGTGGGTTGAAATCGTACATACAGGTGATACATTCCTCACACAAATTTAATATTACGGTTTTTATAACAATGGTCGAAATAAAAACATGTCCTTCAACGTTATTTTTGTTATTCTGCAACGGTGGTTAGTCCCTAGGATTTAAAATATTTGATATCTATCTAAAATAGATTATATAAACCTCATTTTGTGACGATTGGTCATGAGTAGAGGGCATTTTGAAATCTCATCAAAAAATGATTTAAAATGAGGCCCATGTTATTTACGGTGTCCATTATCACCCGATGCAGGTCAAAATAAGCTAAGTGAGTAACCAACAAACAGTTAAAATAGATTTGAAAAAGTTGTGCGCTTTATACTGTAATCGTGGACAAGGGCATTGACTTTTGACCTCAATTTGTAAATATTAAATTGTGTGCCAAGATTAATGAAAGGTATATCTGAAATCTCCATGAAAAATTCCTCCGAATAACATCCGTATTGCCATATCTATTGAAAACTTGGTTGATCGTGACTTTAGACCTAGTCACAAAGTTACCCACGCGCGCTGGCATGCAAGCGCACGTGCAACAATATAGAATTAATTACATTACATTACATCGTTAAAATACACAATTTTGTGTGATCCATATTTTAATTTTATTTGTTTAGAACTACTCATTAGGAACTACTAATATTAGTAGAGTACTAAAATATCTAGATTAGTAAAAATCGATTATTAAAAATTATTCCAATTACTTTACACTACTAATGCACTCATTGGCGTACCACAAGTACGCCTGTGCTCCCCACCCCCGCATGTTCCCACCACGCAGCATTTAAGCGTTTCATCGTTTCCAGACGTTACACGAATAAAACTTTTCTTAGTTGTTGATTTACGTGTTTAAACGTAATTTAATTATAATTTGTTATGGCCCGAGCCTATCATTATTGTATTGTATGTAATTTCTAGCGATTATTTCCGGGAATTTTCCGTCGTAGTTTTTGTTAGTGTTAACAAACGTATTTAATATATTTCTGTTTCTGAATTAAGTTTATAAGTCAAAAAATAAGCTAGTCACTAGAACTGGACAGTGAGGATAAGTTAGAAAATAATTGATGGGGTTAGAGCTGAAGTCACCTAAGTAACAAAAAGTGAATTTTGAGATAGAAGCTTTTAAAGTTTTTTAAGTTTTAAAAATTACTCTGAATTCCTATCTTATATTTGATAATGTAATGCATTTCATATTGATACTAAAAAACCAGAGAAAAAAAAATGAATCGAATATTTTTGTTTTTTCTATACTGTTGGACAAAAAAATTACTTGGGTTGTTTTAGCATTAAACATTTTTATTATTAATAATAATAAACATAAAACTGAAAGATTTCATAATCAGCGTCAGATTCTTCCTCATCTGATAGAATTTCCGGTTGTTTAGGTTTTGTAATTTTTTTTTTTTGTTTCATACACTTGTGATGCTTTCTTTGATGTACCGGGTGCAGTCTGTTTTTCTATTTTAGGTAATGACTTTTTGTGTTCCTTTTCTTCGTGTGCCATGTTTATGTAAAAATCGTGATATACAGGGGGAACAAATTCGAATAATTCTTGCAGATTTTGCCACTTTAAAGATTTAATTTTGATTCCTTTTGGGTAAAGTTCTGTAAAAGTAATAATATTCTTTGCTGGTCTGCCAAGGGAAATTATTTTACAGTTTCCAAACAAAAAAATCCAAAATCTTGATCTAAAGCTTTTTTAAACTTGAATGACTAGCCTAAATCAGCTGGTATGAAAACTCCTTAATTTCCCTCCACTTTAGTAGACCTTTTTCTGAATCCTTTTTGGGGTCCTTTATGATGCTGTTTAATGTAGCACTAAAGGATACAAAATCTTATTTCTTCATATAAACCACCTTAAATTTCTTGGAACACTGTTGGATAAGGTTTCTCCAGTGAGTAGGTGTATATATTTGGGGATTCATCTTTCTCCATTTTTCTATAATCCCAAAACTTCGGTCGCACTCCATATAGGAGCGATCTGACTCAAAAAATGTATGATGAATTTCAGTAATGTGTGTCGAGCAAACATAGTGCATAAACAATTTGGAAATACTCTTATTTTTGTTTTGCCCACCACGTGCATCACTGTAGGCTATGTCATTGGTTATGTTTGGTGGTAAGCTTTTCATAAACTAAAAAAAATACTATTAAGTGTCATGATATAATTTATGGACAGTTTTAAAACTTACTTTAAGTAAAAATGATCCTATCGCTTGAGATCCTCGAAAGGCCACACTTTCATCCGAAACAAACATGTGAGGAGTTCCTGTTGTTAGGTTAAAAATACAAAGGTTATAGGTCCATAATTGCTTAGATAATAAACCTTGTTCGTAGTGAGCAGAGCCGTGGGAAGGGTCTTCTGTAAATCAAAACAGATTGTAACAGTATCATCAACTTCTGCTGTGTTTAATATCTTTAGCCTTGCCGTCTACAGCTTTTTTAGCTTGTCGGTGATGAAGCTCTAACTCTGACTCTTTTTTACTTCTTCATCTGCGGCATTTGATATTAAATTTTGGTATTTGTCGTACCTGTTGCAGGTGTCTGAATGGGGATAATGACACCGTAAGTTAAAGTCTGTATTAAAAATTGATCAATAATAAGACTCTTTAACAGGTGTTAATTTTTGTACTTCACAATCTGCCATATAAAGAGAGTACAATTTTCGTATATTTAAATCTGGGGACAAGTGTAACGTGTATTAGGGTTTTGACTGCGCAAATAATGACTCTTATAACGTGGAAATCTATTAATGTGATTAATAACGGTATTTCTTGCTGACTCGCTAATCTTGTTTTTAGCTGGAGTATGGCTCCTTCTATCGCTTTCAACAAAATTGCCAGAATCGTTTTTTTACAAATAATTTTAAATTTGCTGTCGCTAATGTCCAATGTTTTTAAAAAGAACTCTCTACAAACACGGCGATTCAGTAGATATACCGCAGTACTATAAGAATGATTTCCACCTTCTTTCTTTTTTTACAGCAGTTTTGGTTATACAGGAAGACAAAAACTGATTTTGCTGAGCTACGCTTGACAACATGTAAAACAACTGTGGACAATTTCTTTACATTCTTTTTTCTTTCTTAACTTTCCGTTTGTAATCTATTCTTCAGCTCGTAATCGTTGCTGCTTTAATATATATATATATATATATATATATATATATATATATATATATATATATATATATATATATTTCATTTATCAGGCTTAGGAGCTCTTTTACGAGCTCTCTTAGGCGTTACATGTGTCCTATTGCTTGTAGACGGGTTTACTGTCTCATGTCCACTATCAGAAAATGTACTATTATTGTCATCACAGGATGTATCGTGTTTGGGTACATAATCTGAGTCTTCATCGGTACTAAAAGGATCGTGATCCGTATCTAAAGAACATAACCTTAAAAATTTAAAGGAAAAAGCTTAAAATTTTGTAGTACCTACTTAAAATGATAACTTACTATTACAATAAGCTACTTACCCAAAGAATAAGACATTGTTCTTATACAACAGTCTTTACAAGTCACTCAAAGGAGCCACGCATTTTTAACTGAGAAACCACAAAAACCATTCATATGTTCACTTTAAACCTCTAAAAATTTTTTGAATATTAATGAGGCATGTAGAAGCAAAACCGGGCATCTCACATTTTCTGTAAATGTAACTAATTTACGTATATTCATATTCCTGAGCTTTTCTATCACATGTAAACACTGAATCATTGAAAATGAACAGGGCTATGCAACAGGAGCTAATTTACGTTTTTGGAACGATCTATACAGAGACGCTGTTACTAAACGGTGTAGTAGTTTATTACCATTTTCATGTTATGTGATGATTTCATCCTTGTTTATCACCAGGGTTATAGATATTATTAAAGGATAGAACATAATCCACGACCTCAAAAGAGCGATAGCGAGAAGCTAGAATATTTGGCTAAACAGTAAAACTAAATAAAGTAATAAAATACCATATTTTTAGAAAAATAATAAATATTTTCAAAGCCGGAACAAAATTAAAGAATTTAACAAAAATATCACAGTGGGTATAAAACCCGTTCCTTTCTGTAACTTCCAGCATTCTGTTGCGCATAGAAGCTACAAGATTTGAACAAAAATTGGTTTCTCGTATCAATTCCCAAACAGCTTTTGTGTGGTTGAATAATTCTGCTTGATTTCGCAGAATAACAGCTTCTTGCATGCGTCCTTCCCATTGGCTAACCATTTTTGCCCAAAGTTGTACTATGGGGTTTAAATCCGGAAAGTTTGCGGCCCATGACAGAACTTCTATTTTCGGATGGTCTTCAAACCATTCTGCTACAATACGAGCTGTATGCACTGGGCTGTTGTCTTGTACTAAAACAATTGTTTCCATTTCTTCTTCTGGATACAATGCACGTACTGATGGTAACATAACGTTTTCGAGAACCTCGATGTATCTTTGTGAACGAAAAATCCTAATTGAACTCTCCTACTTTTTCTAACAGGCCTAAAGTTCGCTGTGTTATACCGGGTATTGTTAGGACACCATAAGTGCACAGGGCTGCCTTGTGTAGAGGAAAAGGTTTTTTCGTCAGTAAATATTACATTGGACCAATGTCTATTCAACTTTCCCTACAAAAGTTCAAACGGGCTTCAGCTTGCGCGTTAGTGGGCAATGGTTTCCTTGCTGGGCGTCTATGGTGTATTCCGCGTGAATGTAAACGACGGGGTATTGTAGAGAAAGAAACCTGAACGGCGGTTTCTTCTCGTATGCGAGTAGCTGTAGTAAAAGAATTTCCAGCTGCTGCTACCGAAAATTTCTTCATCTTCCTGTACAGTTGTTTTGCGTCTTTTGCCAGGTCTAACAGTTGTAAGAGGTCTATGTCCACCTAATATGTGTCTTTGAACTCATCGTGCAACTTGAGTTCTCTAAAAGATTATTGTGAACAACAATATCCAATAAGTAAAAAAGTAAGCGCCGGCTTATTTCACTATAAGAAAGGCCCTGCTCTGCCATGCTTATGACCATCCCTCTTGTTTCTAAAGTAGAGTCGTGCTAACCTAACCGTCTACCCACGGAAGTAAACTAATGTTTTATTTTTTGACAATAAAATGGCGCTTAAGTCAGGTTCACAGTTTTGTACTTCAAAAACTAATTAAGCATAGCAACCTTTTGAAAAATTATTTATATTGCCATTTTAAAAACATTTTCCCATTATGTGTAAATTGGGTTGCATAGCTCTGTTCATTTTCAATGATTCAGTGTTTACATGAGCATTTGGTTGCAAAGCCCTCCAATCCTCGTTAAAATACTACTTGAAAATCGACTTTGGTTTCAGAATCGGACATGTCCCTAGCGTTTTTACAGCAAACCCGGACGTGTCCGTAAGATTCAATCAAATCGCTGCAAGTTGCTGCACGTAAACCAGCTCGTGTGGAGCCGGAAAACACCAGTGGAAAAGATCGGTTGCTAACGATGCAAGGTAGTTGTATAAATTCCATTTTATTCATCTTCCAGAGCCTCACTATACGTTTTTTGTTGTTTTAGATATTCGCCAAAAGGTTCACCCAAGTATCCAACCTGTGGGAATTCATCTAGAAATTTGAAATGTGCCACTCTTACGATGCAAGACATCAAAGAATTTCATGAAAATTTTTACAAGGATTCAAGTAAAATTAGACAAGACCAACTTATTTCCCGTTTTTGTGTAACCTATTTATCAAGGCGTCAACGTCGCAAAGACGGCAGTAAACCCAAAGCCAAAACGATTTGTTACTTTGTTCCAAAACGTGATAATCATACGCAAGTAAAGGTTTGTAGAGCTACATTCCTTGGATTGTTGGGTCTAACAAAACACCGTGTAAATGGCGTTGTAGACCGCTTCCAACTTGATGGAGACTTGACAGAAAAAAGGGGAGGCGACAGAAGACGAAAACTGCTCGAACATAAATTGGAAGCTGAATAAAAATTTTATTAAATCACTAAAAGCTGAAGAATCTCACTACAGCCGAGGAAAATCCTTAAGACAATACCTTCCTGCTGAATTGAATATCACAAAACTGCATAAAATGTACATGTAAAACGTTGAGATCGATAAACAAGTAAAATTTAGTTATTTTCATTATGTTTTTACAACTTATTTTAATGTTGACTTTGGCTCCCCGAAAACAGATGCATGTTCAACCTGTATTGAATTGGTAGAACGAATTAAAAGAGAAAAAGGCCCCTGACAAGAAAAACGGCTACAAACTGATAAAGCAGTCCATACCATGCGTGCTAAGGCTTTTTTTGGTCTGTTAAAACAGAAGAGTGATGGATTAACAACATTTTCGTACGATTGCGAAAAAAATTTGGTATTGCCCAAGGTACCTGATCAACAAGCATGCTACAGCCGTCAGCTATACTGTTACAATTTCACAGTCGTTAAAGGCTCTTCTAATTGTCATTTAAACAAAAATAGTGTTTGCTTAGTCATGGTTAGAACACGAAAGATTCAAAGGCAATTTATAACTGTCTCAACAAACATGAATCTACAATGACACACCCATACAGCACGTTTGATCTCGGATGGATGCCCTGGCCAGAAAAAAAACTGCATTCTTTCAACAATGTGTGCTAAATGCAAGAAGCTCCTAGAAATATTAAGAAACTTCAGATGATATTCCTGTGACAGGACATTCATATATGCCACCAGATAGAGTCTGTGGAATTATAGAAAAAAAGCTTAGAAAGATGGACAACTATTATTTTACCAGAAGAATATTACAAGATTTTTGAAGAAGGGGCGAGTGACACTATTACAATTGGGAAAAGATTGGACTGTGCAAGATTGGAAATCAGAATCTGCAAAAACGATAAAAGCACTGAGTTTTCTTCATTTTAAACTTTCTCTCGTAAAGCGACTTATCCTAAAGCGTTCAAAAGAATAATATCCTTGTGTTGGGAGAAATGTCTTATCGAAATAACACCTCAAATGTAATGTCTATTACCAAGAAGGGGAAAAAATATCTGACATATCTCCTGCCGAACTACATGGAGGAATTTTGCTAAAGGAAACGAAAAAAAAAGATGTAGAAACTCTACTCAGTATTCATTTTTGGAAGGAGTGGTCGAACTTGTCGAATCTCGCCTTTTACAAAAAAGTTCTACAGTGCCGATGATACCGTACCAGATGAGAGAGATGAGGATGAAATTAGCCCAACCCGTGAATTTTTGGAAGAAATGTCTCCAATATGATAACATTCTTATTTTGCATTGTGCATATTAATAAAAATAAAATTATTCGTTCAGTTTATAGTTATTTTCCATTATCATTTTCATACTGTTCTGTTTATTTTCTGTTGCAAAACTGTAAAAGTACACTGATTTGACTTGCAAAAACGGACATCTGCAGGTTTGGTTGCAAACGCGGGCAATGGCGACCTTAACATTCAAGTTTTGACTTAAAGCACCAAATTTTAATCAATTCCTTGTTTGCATATGTATATCTGACCTTTATGCGGGGGGGGGGGGGGAATGAAACGTTAAAAAACGTTTTTTCGTTTTGGATTGTCTTTGGTAGTTTTTGGCGTGCTTGGTGTCCTGTTTTGCTTCTACACGCCTGAAATAACCCAAGTAACACTATTCGGTAACGTGATACAAAACGTTAAGAGTTAAAATGACCCAAGTGCACTTGAGCGATTTTAGAAATAAAAGCATCTCACCTGTTCACAGTGTTTTTTCTTTCGCTCATAGATGGCACAAAAATCAGAATAATCACTGAGGTTGTTTCATAAGTAATCAAAACTAAGTTTCTATTATCCGGTAAGATGCTTAGGTTATTTTGGCCTAAAAATGCACTTGAGCGGTTTCAGCTCCAACCCCTTCAATTAGACACATTTTAAGGGGCTATTGCCATTTGGCAATAACCACTCGGACCCTATGTGCTCTTGCGTCTATTGCCTCGCAACGAGCTTTCATGCATCTGTCCAAATATTTTCATTATTCTCACTCTCTTGTTATATTCCTGCTGATTATTTTTGTACGTTTTTAAATCCTATGAATTTTTTTTATTTCTAGTCTTGCCATAATCATCAACCATTCGAGAATTTGTCTAATTATTTCTATTATTCTCACTCTATTGTTATATTACTACTGAATTTAAAGTAAACAGAATAAGTACTATCAAGTGACGCCTTTAACCTTTGTGAGTACTAAACCATTAACCTTGGTGTCATTTTGTCAGTGTAAAAGGCACGACAACGCGACTTTACTTATTCAAAGGTACAAGTTATACTACGTAATCAATACCGCAGATACACATGATGTTTTTTTTTTACTTAAGCGAGGTGTAACCAAATTAGTTGCTTTTTAAATCAGAAGTTTGATATTTTATATGTTATATTTAAAACGTTAAAAAATATATTAGAACATATCTTATGCTTCACGTTTCAATTACCATGTCATTCATTGGTAATGTAGTAAATAAACTTTAGCTACGATTTGATTTACAGTAAAGTGTACACTGAAACCTGAGAGGTTCCAACCTCCACGGGTTCGAATCTTTCGTGACTTTTTAAACTTTTAATTAAAAATTATGATTAATTTTATTAAATACATAAATAAAAAGTTTACCTCAAGTCGGATTTGAACCTACGACCTATACTTTGCTAGAGTCCGCACTAACCAACTGCGCTATCGAGATTCAAGCCCCAATCGACGTAAATTTTGTCTTTATGTATGTAGAACTGATGTAAATTCTAAATATAAATAAAATAAACCTTTAGACTTATTCGTTCATAACAAAACTTATATTAAATTTTTTAACTTTTGTTCATACAAAAAGTGCAAGGCGGGCCTAAAAACATTTTCACTTCAAAAATTGGAGTAAAATAAATGTATTACTTAACGTTACTACATTATCTACATTAATAACAAGACAACAATAACGTGTCACCAAAAAAAATCAAAACAGAAAAATGAAACACGAACATATTAAAATGGTAGTTTTTCAAAAATCGACTTAAAAATACATCTTTTTTGCTCTTAATTAAAAAATGTTTTTGTTTACTCTTTATTCTGTAGCTTTACGGAGGAAAAAAGGAAAGGGGCACGCTTGAGCTTTCCGAGCTCCTTCAGCCACAATCATGGATTCCCAGCATACATACATACATTACGTATATATGCATAGTGAGATTAAGGATGGGTGTGGTCAGGATGGGATTGGAAGGAACGGAGTTAGGGTTCTGAGGGGGAAAATACTACCCCAGCACTAAGTAGCCGCACATGGTGTGCATATACGCAGCGACCATGCCGCTACATGTGTATGAGGAAAACCCCCTTAAAAAACCTCATACAAGGTAGACGGTAACGGCAATCAAACCCATTACCTCCCGAATGCTAAGCAGATCGTGTCATCACCGCTCTACCAGCTCGGTTACGGACGAAAATCCATAGTGATCCATTAAAAACATGAACCACAGACTCGACTGAACTATTATGGAATAATTTCTCTAAATTATTATAAGTTTTTGTTATGAACGAATAAGTTCAAAGGTAAATATGTAATTAAAAATTATTATTAGTTTTATTAAATACATAAATAAAACATTTTATTTTATTTTATTGTAATCTCATTATATTTAGAATTTACATTAGTTCTATATTACATAAAGACAAAATTTACATCGATTGGGGCTTGAACCTGGATGGCGCAGTTGGTTAGCGCGGTACACTAGCAAAGTACAGGTCGTAGGTTCAAATCCTACGCGAGGTAAACTTTTTATTTATGTATTAAATAAAATTAATAATAATTTTTAAGTTCTCTAAATAACTGGGGAAAGTTACGTTTTTTGAAATGTTATAATTTACCAGTAGCGAAAGAATTTGAATAGCGCATGTCGGATATTCATAAAAGTAGCGATCTTGTCATGAGACGTAAAGTTTAAAACAAAGCGAATAAATACCGTACCAGCCTTTGGAGCCTTATGAAAGTGTGTCAAAAACAAACCTTAGTTCTAAAGTAATAAATACTCATAATCACATCAAAGATACATTCAATGACTAATACATGGATAACCCAAATGAACTTAAACACAATAATTATACGTTATTTTACACTACCGGTTATGTAAAGGCGATTAAAATCCACAGTAAGCACGTGAGATGTAAATTGCGTAAATAGAATATGCATATATTGAATTTTGACATTGAAAGAATGAAATTTATACACCATACTTGAAGGTGATGTACAACAGTTCACCTAGTCGTATTAACTTTTTCAAATGTGCATGTATCCGTTATACACTGTATTACCATAGAATAAAAAATCACTAATTGGCATTACTTAAACAACTATAAAAATTAGAACCAATGAGTATCGTTTGTTGTAATCACCTTTATATCCGCACAGATCTGGCCGTAGGATATTGCTACAAACAACCCAACTATGGAAATGATCACATATTTTAGTTTTATATTAAAATACATCATCAGTGAGGATGGTCCCTTGATCTCTGAAAATTCGGTTTTTAAAAAGCACAATTCTCGCGCACCGCATAAGTGATACTGTCTATGGTAACTTAACAGAGCTCCGAATATGTATTAGGCTGGGAATACCCCCGCACATCACACTAATCAATTACACAATTGAATTCACACGGATAAGTTAACATGTCGTTTTTGTTGTTTTTGATGAGTCCGCGTTAATATAATTAATAATGTGGGTCGTTACAACCCAGGGTGCAACGCGGGCGGGGCACACGGGCGGCAAGCCGCGGGGGCGACAAGCTGAGAGAGCGATGGTAGACACCTGGTTACAGAAAAATTCAAAAAGCGACGAATTGTAAATAACTATGAACGAACCAAACATAATATGCGTGTAGTGCATGTATTTCAAAACCTAAGCATACAAAAATAAAAGACTAGTTAGATCCTTTAAAGTGAGACTTTTTTATTTGCTTGAGGTAATGTTTGTCATCGGAGTTCTTTATCTATGTCCTAGGTTTTGTCTAAGCGCAGGATAATGAAATCTCCAAATATTCTTTTATTGTTTAGGTAATAGGCACTTATGCCGTATTTTAAAATGGATCTAGACCCCCCCCCCCTCTAATGCCTCGAATTAAATTAATCTCAATGTCATTTTTTGTTAAAGTATATGAATATTACTTTTTCCGGAACCACGACTAACCCACTGCCCACTGCTTCTTCAATTTATATGAACATTTATTGCTTGCTCTAATTCTCTGTTACCATCTTTTTGTTTTCTGTTTTTTTGTTACGTATTTTACAGAAACGAAAAGCTTACGTTCGGATAAACGAGTATTTATTACTAGAAGTATAAGGCTTACACAGAAATATAACACCTACTTCAGGACCCTGATTACTCAACTACCCAGCGAGCGAGAGCAATCCCATGTTGCCAAGCCAACAAGGATTTGTGGGCAGACATGGATTTTTCACCACGACAATGCGCCGTTACATTCCAGCCCGATTGTGACTGAATTTTTAAAAGTCATCGCTCAACCACCGTATTCGCCAGATTTGGCAGAGCAGTATATCTACCCATTTAGATTTACTATCCACTATTAATCGATAAGAAACATTGTTAAAAAATAAAAATCAATATGAACACGTTAGAAAACATTGACAATTCTAGACCAAGGCATTAAGGAAGTTTCGCTACTACTCTGTGATAATTGACAAATTTTACAATTGGAAATCAGTTTCTCAATATCTTGTTGCATTCCCGGTCATCATACTATTGGCCTAGCAAGCATTTTAGATCTTAATACCAGTATTGTTCTCGTGTATTAAATCTAAAATTTTATTTCTCAAAACAGAGGGAATTATTACTTTTATGCCGACAAGTGGGCAGTTTTCCTCAATTGACAGCTCATGTCGTTTTAAAAAGTATGGCTTTATCTCTGGAATATTAACTTTATTGGGCCAGCCTGTCTTTACAAAATCTATCACTTTAACTAAAACCATATCTTTCGCTGTCAACCTAGCTACATCCTTCCTTAAAGGTCACTAGTAGTTCCACTGCTACATTAAAAGAATTTATGACAACATATCTGCTTCGTGCATTTGAGTTCCTTTTCGATACTCTATCTGATAATCATATGCAGATAATATAACATTCCAACGTATTATTCTAGATGCAGACATAACTGAAATATTTCTATCTGAATTAAAAATCACTTTAAGTGGTTTATAATCAGGGACTAAGATAAACCGCCTATCATAGAAATTCTTGTGAAATTTCTTAACACAGAATATAATAGCTAGTGCTTCACGTTCGAGCTGAGAATAGTTTTTCTCTGCCTTACTTAGAGTTCCAGAGACGAAACATGTTGGTTACTCTGTAACATCAGAGTCACGATGACTAAGAACACCCCCTACCCCATACGAACTAGCATCACTAGAGACCGCAGTCAATTTATTTGGGTCATAGTGTGTAAGAACTTGATTTGTCTCTTGAAACCTGACAACATAGGAACAAATTGACAATAATAATTAATTAATCCTAAATAAGAACGGAGTTGTGTCAAATCTGTAGGTTCAGGAGCCTCTTTTACAGCTCTCATTTGATCATTTGTTTATACGATGACCGAGGTATTCAACCAGATCTTTAAAGAATGAACATATCTGATCATTTACTTTGAAATAACACTTGCTCAGTCTGTTAAACATCATTTCGAGAAAACTATTTACATGGCCTTCCGAGGTACCAGAAACAAGGATATGGTCTAGATAGCTATGAACATTTGGTATACTAGCTAAGATCTGATCCAATACAGACTGTAAAATTGCTGGCGCACTGGATGTAATATATGTTAATGGAGTAAAGATTGTTCAGATGAACAATCCAATATGTGTTAAATATTTTTGAAAAGCTTCATTTACCCCAAGTTATTGGTAAGCACCTGACATATCTATACAACAAAATATTTTACCTCCTGCTAAGTTTGAAAAATATCATCTGGCAATGGTAATGGGTATTGATCAACCTTTAAAACATTATGTACACCTGAAAATCTGTACAAATTCTAACATCGTCTTCTTTTTAGCAACAATTACAATGGGCGAAGCCCATTCACTATGCTTTACCGGTTTTAAAATGCTTACCTGAACCATGTGATCTAATTTTTTTTTAACTAACGGCTTAATAGCAAAAGGCATTGAATATGCCTTTTTAAAAATAGGGAGTGCATTTTCATTTATGTTAAATTTTACCTCAAAATGCTTGATAAGATACATATGTTATCATCAAACAACAATTGTGTTTATTTTTAATGGCCTCCACTAAATTTATATGACTCATTTGATTTTCCATGCAAAATATGCCTTTCCAGTCACGAGACAAGATTTTGAGCCAGTTTCCTTCCCAGTAGTGGTGTAAACTCCTTACCTACCTCACTGTGGACTTTGTTGTTTACCTTTATTTAATGCATTTATATTACATCCATTCCGATAACAGCTTAACTTGCTTCTGTCCAACTTCGGAAGCCAAAGCTATCTTACGTGCACCCTGAAATGTTAATCCGATTTCACCAAATAACTTCTTTGAATCCCTGATCCCTAAGAGCCTCCTCTAGAAACTTTCCAAAATTGTAAGAAATCGCCAATTTTCTTAGTTCTACACTAAATTCAGAAATATATTGATCAGGTCTCTGTTAACAACGATTAAAAAAAGTGTTAGTAGATTTCAGAAACAGGGGAAGAAAAATGATTTATCAACATGCCCTTTACTTCTTCGAAGGTCAACTCACTATGTTTACACGGAGCCACCAGGTTCTTTAATGTCTGAAAAATCATTGTGCCTCCTAAAGTAATTAACGTTGAAACCTTCAGGTTTTCTTCCACCACATTTACTGTGAACAAATGTTCTAGTCTTTCTACATACTTCTACATTCAAATTCCTCTGGAGTGCCATTAGAAGGCTCTATATTACCTATTAAAGCCATATCAAAACAACACTAGCAATTATATTTGCTTGACGAATTGATAACGTCCGTCTCACATTTCTAGTTGCGCTATTCACTCCACACTAAGGTCGTAGTCCGACAACACCTTAGTAGTTGAACTGACTAACAGCACTAGACAAACCGTTGTGAAAAGAGCGGGCCGTTTCAGCAGGCTAAATTCCCGAAGATACCCGAAGTATAAATTGGCTTTACAATACCACCCTTTGCAATATCTCGAAAACGGAAGATGTTAACACGATCAAATTTTCGTAGTAGGTTCATAATAATCTTAGGATAATTAAGAAATAAAAATATCCAGGTGCAGTGCCGTCCAAGGGGTTGAAAAAACCACCCTTTACAATATCTAGAAAACGGCACATACTATCACGATCAAAGTTTCGTATTAGGTTGATAATAATATTAGAATAATTAAGCAATAAAAATATCCAGGTGCACTGCCGTCCAAGGGGTTGGAAAAACCACCCTTTACAATATCTAGAAAACGCACATACTATCACGATCAAATTTTCGTATTAGGTTGATAATAATATTAGAATAATTAAGTAATTAAAATATCCAGGTGCACTGCCGTCCAAGGGGTTGAAAAAACCACCCTTTACAATATCTAGAAAACGGCACATACTATCACGATCAAATTTTCGTATTAGGTTGATAATAATATTAGAATAATTAAGCAATAAAAATATCCAGGTGCACTGCCGTCCAAGGGGTTGTAAAAACCACCCTTTACAATATCTAGAAAACGGTACGTACTATCACGATCAAAGTTTCGTATTAGGTTGATAATAATATTAGAATAATTAAGTAATAAAAATATCCAGGTGCACTGCCGTCCAAGGGGTTGAAAAAACCACCCCTTACAATATCTAGAAAACGGCACGTACTATCACGATCAAAGTTTCGTATTAGGTTGATAATAATATTAGAATAATTAAGCAATAAAAATATCCAGGTGCAGTGCCGTCCAAGGGGTTTAAAAAACCACCCTTTACAATATCTAGAAAACGGCACATACTATCACGATCAAATTTTCGTATTAGGTTGATAATAATATTAGAATAATTAAGCAATAAAAATATCCAGGTGCACTGCCGTCCAAGGGGTTGAAAAAACCACCCTTTACAATATCTAGAAAACGGCACATACTATCACAATCAAATTTTCGTATTAGGTTGATAATAATATTAGAATAATTAAGCAATAAAAATATCCAGGTGCACGGCGCTCCAAGGGGTTGAAAAAACGACCCTTTACAATATCTAGAAAACGGCACATACTATCACGATCAAATTTTCGTATTAGGTTGATAATAATATTAGAATAATTAAGCAATAAAATATCCAGGTGCACTGCCGTCCAAGGGTTTGGAAAAACCACACCTTACAATATCTAGAAAACGGTACGTACTATCACGATCAAAGTTTTGTATTAGGTTGATAATAATATTAGAATAATTAAGCAATAAAAATATCCAGGTGCACTGCCGTCCAAGGGGTTGAAAAACCCATCCTTCACAATAACTAGAAAACGGCACATACTATCACGATCAAAGTTTCGTATTAGGTTGATAATAATATTAAAATAATTAAGCAATAAAAATATCCAGGTGCACTGCCGTCCAAGGGGTTGAAAAAACCACCCTTTACAATATCTAGAAAACGGCACATACTATCACGACCAAATTTTCGTATTAGGTTGATAATAAAATTAGAATAATTAAACAATAAAAATATCCAGGTGCACTGCCGTCCAAGGGGTTGAAAAAACCACCCTTTACAATATCTAGAAAACGGCACATACTATCACGATCAAACTTTCGTATTAGGTTGATAATATTAGAATAATTAAGCAATAAAAATATCCAGGTGCACTGCCGTCCAAGGGGTTGAAAAAACCACCCTTTACAATATCTAGAAAACGGCACATACTATCACGATCAAATTTTCGTATTAGGTTGATAATAATATTAGAATAATTAAGCAATAAAAATATCCAGGTGCGCTGCCGTCCAAGGGGTTGAAAAAACCACCCTTTACAATATCTAGAAAACGGCACATACTATCAAGATCAAATTTTCGTATTAGGTTGATAATAATATTAGAATAATTAAGCAATAAAAATATCCAGGTGCACTGCCGTCCAAGGGGTTGAAAAAACCACCCTTTACAATAACTAGAAAACGGCACATACTATCACGATCAAATTTTCGTATTAGGTTGATAATAATATTAGAATAATTAAGCAATAAAAATATCCAGGTGCACTGCCGTCCAAGGGGTTGAAAAAACCACCCTTTACAATATCTAGAAAACGGCACATACTATCACGATCAAATTTTCGTATTAGGTTGATAATAATATTAGAATAATTAAGCAATAAAAATATCCAGGTGCACTGCCGTCCAAGGGGTTGAAAAAACCACCCTTTACAATATCTAGAAAACGGCACGTACTATCACGATCAAAGTTTCGTAAGGTTGATAATAATATTAGATTAATTAAGCAATAAAAATATCCAGGTGCACTGCCGTCCAAGGGGTTGAAAAAACCACCCTTTACAATATCTAGAAAACGGCACGTACTATCACGATCAAAGTTTCGTATTAGGTTGATAATAATATTAGAATAATTAAGCAATAAAAATATCCAGGTGCACTGCCGTCCAAGGGGTTGAAAAAACCACCCTTTACAATAACTAGAAAACGGCACATACTATCACAATCAAATTTTCGTATTAGGTTGATAATAATATTAGAATAATTAAGCAATAAAAATATCCAGGTGCACTGCCGTCCAAGGGGTTGAAAAAACCACCCTTTACAATATCTAGAAAACGGCACATACTATCTCGATCAAATGTTCGTATTAGGTTGATAATAATATTAGAATAATTAAGCAATAAAAATATCCAGGTGCACTGCCGTCCAAGGGGTTGAAAAAACCACCCCTTACAATAACTAGAAAACGGCACATACTATCACGATCAAATTTTCGTATTAGGTTGATAATAATATTAGAATAATTAAGCAATAAAAATATCCAGGTGCACTTCCGTCCAAGGGGTTAAAAAACCACCCTTTACAATATCTAGAAAAGGGCACGTACTATTACGATCAAAGTTTCGTATTAGGTTGATAATAATATTAGATTAAGTAAGCAATAAAAATATCCATGTGCACTGCCGTCCAAGAGGTTGAAAAAACCACCCTTTACAATATTTAGAAAACGGCACATACTATCACGATCAAATTTTCGTATTAGGTTGATAATAATATTAGAATAAGTAAGCAATAAAAATATCCAGGTGCACTGCCGTCCAAGGGGTTGAAAAAACCACCCTTTACGATATCTAGAAAACGGCACATACTATCACGATCAATTTTCGTATTAGGTTGATAATAATATTAGAATAAGTAAGCAATAAATATATCCAGGTGCACTGCCGTCCAAGGGTTTGAAAAAACCATCCTTTACAATATCTAGAAAACGGCACATACTATCACGATCAAATTTTTGTATTAGGTTGATAATAATATTAGATTAATTAAGCAATAAAAATATCCAGGTGCACTGCCGTCGAAGGGGTTGAAAAAATCACCCTTTACAATATCTAGAAAACGGCACATACTATCACGATCAAATTTTCGTATTAGTTTGATAATAATATTAGAATTATTAAGCAATAAAAATATCCAGGTGCACAGCCGTCAAAGGGGACAGAAAAACGTCCCATTTATCATATCTCGAAAAAAACACCATCACAATCAAATTTTCTTAGTAGGTATAGTCTGGTGAGAGAACTGTACAATTTTCGAGAAAGATTTTAAAATATTTTCGTTATATTAGATCATGATACATAATTTTATTATTAATAACTTTTCATTTGGTATTTTGATGGAACATTTTCATTTGACTACACTGGCAAAAAATTGTGTTTTTATTAAGTACTTGTTGCTTAATATCGCGATTCATACTGAACGTACTCTAACATTACCTTAAGAAATGGACATATGTATTACGGGTCAGCATTATACGTGCCTAACTCAAGCAGAGATGCTGAATATTATATGCTTAGGCAAAGAAATAGACAAAAATATGTAGGCGTACTTAAAATGCATTGCATTTACTTTTTTATTAAATATTTCTTTTATTTCTTTCTTGGCACTTATTCGTGTAGCAACTTAGCAATTCACTTGGAAACAATATTCCCAATGGTTATTGATCTAACGTAATTTGTAATAGTATATTAGCCAAGAAAGTGTTTTCCAAACACTTAATTTGTATATTTCATGCGAATATTGGTGGTAGTGCGAACGTGACTGGGTATAATCACAATTTGAAAAAATAGTACTTATCGTTACAATCGGTTTTGTAAACAAAGTGCACAGTATTAAAAGGAAGTTTCGTTATTGGAGAAGCTGTTTGGTCTTTTTACCACAATGTATGGCTGAATAAATCATAATATTCAGATGTAGTTAGAAAATACATTTCAACTACTGTTAATAATATTTGTATATAAACAAGCGGATATACCGAAAGTTCAAAGGCTTCGAGTTTCGCGCAAGCGTCCTTGAAGTACACGAACATCTGTAACACATATATTAAATGGAAATGAAAAAGAAAATTAAAATCTACGGTAACCTAGGTTACCGTTTTATTTATGTATAAAAAAGAAAACTAAAATCTACGGTAACCTAGGTTACCGCAGATTTTAGTTTACTTTTTTATTTTCATTTTTATATATGTATATCAGATGTTCTTGTACATTGCAAGGGCGCTTGAGCGAAGCTCCGCAGCCTTTGAACTTTCGGTGTACCTATCCGCTAGTATCTAAAAAGTACTTGAAAAAATCGCCAAAAATAGTACTGTATGCGAAGTGCGTTTTTACAAACTGCAAATGGTTTAAAATAAAAATTAACTGGGAATACGGAAAAGTAAATGTATTTAGTACTTCAACCGACCTTTCTTCCATTTCACCATTCACAACATAAAATTCATGTCTGAATTCATTATACATTATTAAATAGTAGCAAAAAATTAAACAAAATGTTACTATACAGAATATTGCTTACTTATTAATAAACTAATAATAATATGTATACCAGGTGTACAACCAAGAAAGGAGACCGACTCAAAAACTATTTGAGATTTAGCAGTGAAATAAAAAATCTTATAACTGTGGCCAAAAGAAAATGCTGCAAATTATTTTTAATTTCCTATCATTGCTGCCAGAGGGCATTTCAATAAATTCAAATCGAAATTCTCATTTTTTGGGGCAATTTTCGTTAGTAATGTATTTGAAAAATCATATACATTATAAACTCGTGATCAATATGTAATACTTTGTTAACAAGTTAATAAGGGAGTATTTAAAAAAAAATTATGTCAATAGCTCTTACAGAACTGAAGATATACTCAAAAATGTGGTATACCAACAGGCCGGCCGCCTTCCTTAGTTATACACCTGGTACTTATACTAAATAATAATCTAAATTAATGGATAACTTTCTCTCTCTCAAATATTTCTAACAAAGCCTATTTCTGATCTAGTATCTTCGACACAGGTCACATAAGCTATTCGGAAATTCTACCCGTGGGTCTGTGACGTTAGTTTAAACACTTAATATGAAGTAATCGTTTACATGATGTACATTTATATACCATATCCGCATCTACACAATTTCTGTGACAGTATAAACATTTATCTCGCACATCGTTTGATTCCGCAAGTAGCAGCGACTGTACAGTTCTTCTAAACTCGTTGATATTGGTTATATCTGTTAATTTTTCATTTTCTTTGAATTTTTTAAAATAGATCATTACAAAAACACCACAATTGAAACTATCTTCTTGACAGGAGTGTTGTACTTCTTTTATCACCCACGAATTTTTCAGCATGTCACTCGTTTGAATTATGTTCAAAAATTTTTTGAAACAATAATTTCCTCTATATAGCCTAGAATAATTGTCTCTATTAAGGGGATCCAAATATATAAATTTTTTTTTAATTGTATCGATTATGAGTAAGACATAATGTGCATTTTCTTTAAAAATTGAAATCGGCGTATCCCGACAAAATATATTTGTTCCCAATTCAACAGTTAGTATTTGATACTTTTCTTCCTTGTTTAAAAGTTGAAAGTATATATCAATTACGAAACTTGAAACCAATGCGTTAGCATTCAAAGTTCGGAAGTCTTCTATATATAACTCTTTGATAGGACTTTTAATGTTTTCATATCGTCCTATTATATAATTTCTTGTTTTTTTCGAATTTGTAATGTTGTGTTTAAGTTTCCATCTATCAGGGATCGTTTTATAATACGATGGATCGGCAACCAAGCCATTACAAAGGAACTCCAGTTCATTTAGTGGTCTCCATTTACACTCCAATGAGATACCGCTTAAATTATGTTCTGTCGAAATTTCATAAATAATAAAATGAAAAAAATAAAAATCTTTTAATTTTGGCAAAATAGCATTTAACCAAAACTTTTCATCCCTTGTAACTCTAATTATCTTGATTCCAACGAAAGTGTAAATCACGAGGTCACACCAAGTTCTGTTTGAAACTTCTTATAGTCCTTGAACTTGGAAATAATATTCTGAGCTTTTTCGTAGCTCATCATTACAAACAAATGGTAAATCGATACATTTTGGGTTGTTATCACGAAAGTTAAATGGACATTTGATCTCTATAATTCCATCTTGACCGATTAAACCATCTGGAGATCCTCCGATAAATGGATACATTTTATGTATAATTAATCCAGATTTGCGACAATTTACCTCCCGAATTTCGCAGTAAAGTTGTCTTGCTTTTTCTTCATTGTCTTGTCCATGACGTATTGCAGGTGTCAAAAGTGTGTTATCAATTTTAATTTGTTTCACTAAATTTAACTTTTCTTTAACAATTCTGCATTTGCAAATTTTCCCAAACCATGAAGCGGTAAGTCTTTTTTTCCTTTCATTTATCCAAATTTCGGATTGTCTTTGTAATACCGTGTCTTCTTCAATTTGTTTAAAGTTACAATCCATTAATTGATTTAATTTTGATGAACAAAGTTGGTATAGTCGGTCGTGGTCATTAGAAGATTCTTCACATGGTATTAATTTTAGGTTTGTACTAGATTCTGGTGAAAATTCACGTTGATTCTTTATCTTTAAGTTACCCAAATATTTCGCGTTAAAATGGCTATAAGGTATTTTACGCTTCTTTTTCCATGACTCTTTGTATGATTTTTCATCAAACTGATCCTGTTGTGATGATCTTTTTAATTTGCGATGTGTTAGGCATGTCTTATCCACACCCAGACGCACTTCTTTGCACACCGACTCTACCTCTAATCTGTGCTACCTTATAAATCTCGAACATTTGAGATTTTTATTTCCTTCTAAAGTTAAATATTTTAAATTACCGAAGTAATTTTCAACAATAGCGTTGCTTATCCTTTCCTTTACGGCTGTTGTAGAAGAATAGTTATTCATTAATTGCGTCCAGAGTGGAGCAAATGGCAGATATTTTTTTAGTATTATCTCCAGTAAGGGTGTATTGAAAAAGCTGTTTAATTTTCCTTCAGAAATGGTAGTGATGGATTCCTTTATCCGATTTAAAATATTATCATACCGCTTGTAAAACGGGCTTGAACCATACAAAGTGTCTGAGTCAGTTTTATCTAAACCATTTAATGCATTTAAACTTATACTTTTGTCTGTGGGGAATTTGGTTTTAGTAATCTTTGATAATTCGGCAATGGATTCTTCTACGGCTGTATTGTGATTTGGGCTCAACAAAAGAATAGATATATGTTGAAACCAAACATCTAATTGTTGAAGTGAATCTATATTGATCGCTAACGCCAACAATTCTTTCAAATAAGTTGTTATACTCACATTCGCGCATAACTTGTCTATGTCCTTACATATCATCTTAAAAAAATGAGCACAACACAGGTGTAGTGTCAAAATGTTTTTGGATTGTTTTTTATTTTCGCACAAGTTCATACAAACACTTAAGTATTCGGTTAAGGTTAAATTACAGAGAGCCCGAACTGCTGCATGAATAATTGGCAAACTGAAGTCCGATACTAACCCATCAAACAACGGCCACTTATTATTTTCTTCACAGAAATATCTAAAGTCATAAAATAGTTTATATATTGCCGCAACATTGTGGGAAGCCGACAACATACTCATTACGGGAAAAACTCTGTGGCTTTTGTTTACTGATACTACTCCTGCGTAAAACAAAACTCTTTTCTTTTCTTTGCAAGGATGTCTTACAACCGATCCGGTGGCATCAAAATGTATCAAAGTAGAGTGGTTCGCAGCATCAAAAATTTGTTTTAAAACGCTAAGTTGTTCTAAACTAAAAAACGTGGCTCTAAATGGAAAAGAGATTTCTTTGAAAAAATGCTTATAGTAAGATTGTAGTTTAATAATATCCAAAATATCATTTTTGTCCCTATCAAATTGTGCCAGTTTTTCGGACCGTGCCTTACGATTTAATCTTAAGTTTTTCGTAATGATAGAAAATGCTTCTGAATTTTTCAAAATAGTTTCTCGTTTATATATCATTGGTTTTTTCCTTAATAAATCTCTTTTTACTATGTTCCTGGTTACTCCCTTTAAATACCCTGTTAACATCCTTCTGTGATAAAAGTCAATTGAATTACTAAACACTTCCACTTTTCTTGAGCTGGTACAGATTTTTATTTTAAACCGTTTACAGTTTTCATGCGCACATTTAGCAAAGAGTACTATTTGTGGGGTCCTTTTCAAGTACCTTTTGTAAAGAAAAACCAATTGGCAGATGTTATTAACCGTATTGGAAATATATTTCCTAAACACATCTGGATATAAACTTTTGAGGCATAAGTTAAGGCATAAACACTGGTCCACACAGCTTCGTCGATAACGAAACTTCCTTCTAAGATACGACAACTATTGAATCCGCACAAAATGGGATGATCTTGATTTTTTGCAGCGAGAGGTATTGGTTCAGTAGGATTAGCACCTATAGATATTGATAACATGAATTAGTAATAATTATAATACTTAATGCCAAAAATTAACTACCATATATTAACAAAGATGATCATAATATTAGAACCTATTTATATTCTTAATTACTTACCTCTTAGTAATTGTGAGATGACAGGGATGCATCACATTCTACTTCAGACGAGTGTAAAAATTTTGATGAAGTATCATTTTCCTTGCCGTTTTCTACATTGGCAGAGTCCACTGCACGAACATTACTCGTTTTTGGTGTAGAAGTTGAAAAGTTTTTAATATTAAGTAATGTATCTTCGTCCGTTAGTGAAAGGATGTCCTTGTTCATTATTTTATTATTTTGGAGGATATTTATACCTTCTTCTTCAGGTTGTGTTACAATTATGGCACTACCAGAGTTCACATTCGTTTCTTTTTCTAGCATGTCATCATTACATTTAGGAATAATGAACATTACTTGCGGAGTACTACGTCGGATTGCAGCATCTGTTGGTGTTACAATGTCAGCTTGTGTAATGTAATTTATCTTTTCTACAAAACTCGCATCTTCTGTTATAGGGGCTATTTTATGTTTTTTATAATAGTAATAAATCGCCATCCTATTTTGGAGACTATTTTTCTTATGAGATAATCTACAAATTTCTGAATAAAATGGATTGTCTTTTTTTCTATAACTTTTAATTAATTGTTCGTCTGCATTGAAATCTCCAATTACCTTAAATATAATCTCAGGCGTAAATCTACTAATGGTTTCTAATGGTTGCGCAAAGGTTCCAGCTACTGATGGTAACAGGTTTAGAATACGCATTTTGTTTCGAGTAAGGAACCGCCATGCATCTCGCGTGGATCGTAGTTTCAAACGTATTTTTATTTGTTTCAACAATGGATCATTCGGGTTTATATTGAATAAATCAGTTGGGCCACAACTCAATTCTGAATTTTTGATACACTGTAAAAACTGTTCGACCTGAGAATGGTTTTTCTTTTTATAAACCATGTTGACCTTCCGTTTTATTGCAAAATATAGGTATCGAAACTATTGTTTAATCCTTTCGGGCCACTATGTCTGTCAGTAACTATTCGTATGAATTACGAACACTACCACTACGGAATTAAACTTTGACCGAAACCACCGGCATACAAAATATATACAAGAAAAATGTCTTATATTAGTTCAATAAAAGGGTTTTTTACAAAATATTTGCTTTGAGAAGTAAAACTATGTAGTATAAAATTGAATGTTTATAGCCTTTATGCCAATTGGGCTTTATAGATTTTAGTGGTCACTAATATTTCCTGTTCAGTGTGCAAATTGTGTACAGTGTAGCTCATTTTGAACGAACATTTGGTTTTTATGAGTTTAGGATTGAATAGTTCTCACACTCTAAATTTGCCTGTCGGTAATTCTTGCAAACATTCACACCCTTTTTCTAACAAAACCGAAGCAATGTTTACTTTCAGACAGAAGCATAATAAAATCATAAAATGTCTGTAAATATAAGTTGTTTTGCATTTGTTGCAAAAAGTGTATTTTTAAGAATTATCAACAAGCAGATTGTGAGAACCACACTAATAAACTCATAAAAACCAAATGTTCGTTTAATGCAAAATTATCCTTATTCGATCATTCCCATTCGTGCATTACTAATAGTAATAGATTATAGATGTTACCGATATTAACACTTATTTTATTCTGTAAAATGAGTCAGTTTTATAAACATAAGTCCGGAAGTGCTAAACGGAGAGCACGACTAGAAGCTAAGAAAAAAAGGCATAATTACCAAAAATCAATCAGTTTTTAGTTAGGAACTTAATGTAAATTTAGATCAACCCTCGACTTCAGTCACTACAATAAGCAATGTTACAGAAAATCTCAACGATAATATCGTTGGTAAGTTGGTTTTATCGTCTACCTATAGGTACTTACTGCATACACACATATCAAAATTGTCTGCTTGCCTTTTCGTTAATTATAATTCTATAACAAACAATGACAGCGACAATTGAGGCGTTTTTAGTTTTTTTAAATTTTTTGGAATAAAAAAAAAAATAAAAATGCATAGGATACTCTCACTCTGTGTTATAATTTAAAGCATAAATTTTCGAATCAAAAAGTGATTAGACAATCGAATTAATGCTGAAAAATGAAAATAATTTCGTGTTCATTAGCATTTTTGATGTGATCAAAAATATACAAAAATAAAATCATTTTAGGATAAATTAAAATGCAAGTACAATTTTTTTTATGGGTTACCATTCTGAAACAATAAAAAGCCCTCATATATATCTGATACAGAATTACAATCAACATTTTCAACTCTTCAAACTTCACCTATAACTAACTGTAAGTACGTAGAAAATAGATATTGCGAGTCACATGTAATGTTAGAGTAGGTTCAGTATGAATTGCTATATTAAGCAGCAAGTAATTGAAAAAAACACAATTTTTTGCTAGTGTCGTCAAATGAAAAATGTTCCATCAAAATACCAAATTATTAATAATAAAACTATGAATCATGATCTAATATAACGAAAATATTTTAAAATGTTTCTCGAAAATTGTACAGTTCTCTCACCAGATTATTATCCACCTACTGCGAAAATTTGATTGTGATGGTGTTTACGAGATATGCTAAATGGGAGTTTTTTCTGTCCCCTTTGACGGCTGTGCACCTGGATATTTTTATTGCTTAATTATTCTAATATTATTATTAACCTAATACGAAAATTTGATCGTGATAGTATGTGCCGTTTTCTAAATATTGTAAAGGGTGGTTTTTTCAACCCCTTGGACGGCAGTGCACCTGGATATTTTTATTGCTTAATTATTTTAATATTATTATCAACCTAATACGAAAATTTGATCGTGATAGTATGTGCCGTTTTCTAGTTATTGTGAGGGATGGGTTTTTCAACCCCTTGGACGGCAGTGCACCTGGATATTTTTATTGCTTAATTAATCTAATATTATTATCAACCTAATGCGAAAATTTGATCGTGATAGTATGTGCCGTTTTCTAGATATTGTAAAGGGTGGTTTTTTCAACCCTTTAGACGGCAGTGCACCTGGATATTTTTATTGCTTAATTCTAATATTATTATCAACCTAATACGAAAATTTGATTGTGATAGTATGTGCCGTTTTCTAGATATTGTAAAGGGTGGTTTTTTCAACCCCTTGGACGGCAGTGCACCTGGATATTTTTATTGCTTAATTATTCTAATATTATTATCAACCTAATACGAAAATTTGATCGTGATAGTATGTGCCGTTTTCTAGTTATTGTAAAGGGTGGTTTTTTCAAACCCTTGGACGGCAGTGCACCTGGATATTTTTATTGCTTAATTATTCTAATATTATTATCAACCTAATACGAAAATTTGATCGTGATAGTATGTGCCGTTTTCTAGTTATTGTAAAGGGTGGTTTTTTCAACCCCTTGGACGGCAGTGCACCTGGATATTTTTATTGCTTAATTATTCTAATATTATTATCAACCTAATACGAAAATTTGGTCGTGATAGTATGTGCCGTTTTCTAGTTATTGTGAAGGATGGGTTTTTCAACCCCTTGGACGGCAGTGCACCTGGATATTTTTATTGCTTAATTATTCTAATATTATTATCAACCTAATACAAAACTTTGATCGTGATAGTACGTACCGTTTTCTAGATATTGTAAGGTGTGGTTTTTCCAAACCCTTGGACGGCAGTGCACCTGGATATTTTTATTGCTTAATTATTCTAATATTATCAACCTAATACGAAAATTTGATCGTGATAGTATGTGCCGTTTTCTAGATATTGTAAAGGGTCGTTTTTTCAACCCCTTGGAGCGCAGTGCACCTGGATATTTTTATTGCTTAATTATTCTAATATTATTATCAACCTAATACGAAAATTTGATCGTGATAGTATGTGCCGTTTTCTAGTTATTGTGAAGGATGGTTTTTTCAACCCCTTGGACGGCAGTGCACCTGGATATTTTTATTGTTTAATTATTCTAATATTATTATCAACCTAATACGAAAATTTGATCGTGATAGTATGTGCCGTTTTCTAGTTATTGTAAGGGGTGGTTTTTTCAACCCCTTGGACGGCAGTGCACCTGGATATTTTTATTGCTTAATTATTCTAATATTATTATCAACCTAATACGAAACTTTGATCGTGATAGTACATGCCGTTTTCTAGATATTGTAAAGGGTGGTTTTTTCAACCCCTTGGACGGCAGTGCACCTGGATATTTTTATTGCTTAATTATTTTAATATTATTATCAACCTAATACGAAAATTTGATCGTGATAGTATGTGCCGTTTTCTAGTTATTGTGAAGGATGGGTTTTTCAACCCCTTGGACGGCAGTGCACCTGGATATTTTTAATTGATTAATTATTCTAATATTATTATCAACCTAATACAAAACTTTGATCGTGATAGTACGTACCGTTTTCTAGATATTGTAAGGTGTGGTTTTTCCAAACCCTTGGACGGCAGTGCACCTGGATATTTTATTGCTTAATTATTCTAATATTATTATCAACCTAATACGAAAATTTGATCGTGATAGTATGTGCCGTTTTCTAGATATTGTAAAGGGTCGTTTTTTCAACCCCTTGGAGCGCAGTGCACCTGGATATTTTTATTGCTTAATTATTCTAATATTATTATCAACCTAATACGAAAATTTGATTGTGATAGTATGTGCCGTTTTCTAGATATTGTAAAGGGTGGTTTTTTCAACCCCTTGGACGGCAGTGCACCTGGATATTTTTATTGCTTAATTATTCTAATATTATTATCAACCTAATACGAAAATTTGATCGTGATAGTATGTGCCGTTTTCTAGTTATTGTAAAGGGTGGTTTTTTCAACCCCTTGGACGGCAGTGCACCTGGATATTTTTATTGCTTAATTATTCTAATATTATTATCAACCTAATACGAAACTTTGATCGTGATAGTACATGCCGTTTTCTAGATATTGTAAAGGGTGGTTTTTTCAACCCCTTGGACGGCAGTGCACCTGGATATTTTTATTGCTTAATTATTTTAATATTATTATCAACCTAATACGAAAATTTGATCGTGATAGTATGTGCCGTTTTCTAGTTATTGTGAAGGATGGGTTTTTCAACCCCTTGGACGGCAGTGCACCTGGATATTTTTATTGCTTAATTATTCTAATATTATTATCAACCTAATACAAAACTTTGATCGTGATAGTACGTACCGTTTTCTAGATATTGTAAGGTGTGGTTTTTCCAAACCCTTGGACGGCAGTGCACCTGGATATTTTTATTGCTTAATTATTCTAATATTATCAACCTAATACGAAAATTTGATCGTGATAGTATGTGCCGTTTTCTAGATATTGTAAAGGGTCGTTTTTTCAACCCCTTGGAGCGCAGTGCACCTGGATATTTTTATTGCTTAATTATTCTAATATTATTATCAACCTAATACGAAAATTTGATCGTGATAGTATGTGCCGTTTTCTAGTTATTGTGAAGGATGGTTTTTTCAACCCCTTGGACGGCAGTGCACCTGGATATTTTTATTGTTTAATTATTCTAATATTATTATCAACCTAATACGAAAATTTGATCGTGATAGTATGTGCCGTTTTCTAGTTATTGTAAGGGTGGTTTTTCAACCCCTTGGACGGCAGTGCACCTGGATATTTTATTGCTTAATTATTCTAATATTATTATCAACCTAATACGAAACTTTGATCGTGATAGTACATGCCGTTTTCTAGATATTGTAAAGGGTGGTTTTTCAACCCCTTGGACGGCAGTGCACCTGGATATTTTTATTGCTTAATTATTTTAATATTATTATCAACCTAATACGAAAATTTGATCGTGATAGTATGTGCCGTTTTCTAGTTATTGTGAAGGATGGGTTTTTCAACCCCTTGGACGGCAGTGCACCTGGATATTTTTATTGCTTAATTATTCTAATATTATTATCAACCTAATACAAAACTTTGATCGTGATAGTACGTACCGTTTTCTAGATATTGTAAGGTGTGGTTTTTCCAAACCCTTGGACGGCAGTGCACCTGGATATTTTATTGCTTAATTATTCTAATATTATTATCAACCTAATACGAAAATTTGATCGTGATAGTATGTGCCGTTTTCTAGATATTGTAAAGGGTCGTTTTTTCAACCCCTTGGAGCGCAGTGCACCTGGATATTTTTATTGCTTAATTATTCTAATATTATTATCAACCTAATACGAAAATTTGATCGTGATAGTATGTGCCGTTTTCTAGATATTGTAAAGGGTGGTTTTTTCAACCCCTTGGACGGCAGTGCACCTGGATATTTTTATTGCTTAATTATTCTAATATTATTATCAACCTAATACGAAAATTTGATCGTGATAGTATGTGCCGTTTTCTAGATATTGTAAAGGGTGGTTTTTTAAACCCCTTGGACGGCACTGCACCTGGATATTTTTATTGCTTAATTATCCTTAGATTATTATCAACCTACTACGAAAATTTGATCGTGTTAACATCTTCCGTTTTCGAGATATTGTAAAGGGTGGTACTGTAAGCCAATTTATACTTCGGGTATCTTCGGGAATTTAGCCTGCTGAAACGGCCCGCTCTTTTCACAACGGTACTAGACAACACTGTTGGCCCAGTCCACACAGCCAACTTCACTCGAACATATGGGAAATGATCGACACAAAAACATAATCTGTTTTTTTGTAGACTTTACCGTAACTAAAAAACTATTCCAAGTTGCAGTAGAAATTCCGTGTCGTTGTAGTTTTAACGTTTTGATTTCAGAAAGCTTTTGTTTGTTTGTATTTAAAGTTAGTTCGGTTAAAATTGAATTGTGGTAAATCTGAGTTTCGTACCTGCTGTAGATATTTTTTTAACATTGTCATTAGAGTCAGCTGATGTACAAATGACGGAGCTGTATTTGTTTTCTTCTTAGGTGTAAGTTTTTTTTTTGTGTTTTTGGCGAACTTACTTTGTTTACTCCCCGTTGCCTGGAGGATGTTTCATTGATTGTATTTGCCGTTTTGTATATATTTTTTAATGTTGTCTTTTAATTTATTGTAATATAGATATACTGCAAATTGTTGTTGGGCATTTATTTTACTTTCACCAAATTAAAAAGCATGTTGAGTTTATTTGGTTTTATTTTGATTATTTGTTTTGATGAATTTGAAGTGACGTTTATTGAATTATAGAAATTTTCAAATGTTTGATCGCGTTTTGTTTATTTTTGTCGTGACGAGTAATCATTTTAAACTGAATAATTTACGACCGTGTTGACCAGTTATTTCTTTTGTTAAATTTAGCAAAAAATTTTACGTGGTTTATACCGAAAAGTTATAATCAGTTAATTTTCGCTATTGTTACGGATTTTAAATGAAGCTTAAAATTTTATTTAAGTGTAGGTGAACTTTGCATATATATTTTTGAAGTAGAATTTCACGTAAAGGTGAGTGTTTCCTTTTCGAGTGAACATTATGATTTCATGTTCATTATTTTAAGATCTAGTTCATAACGTTTTTTCCGTAATAAATTTATTTAACAGGTGGCGCAGTTGTGGCATTTTTCATGATTTATGACTTACCCTTATCGTGTTTTACGTATTACGGGCTATTCTAAACGGATAAATTAGTAACATGTCCACGCCCTTTTTTCACTGAGCTACCGGCCCATTCCTTATCTGTTACTTCCGATCTACTGCCATTTTCGCCCATAACAAATTGTGCTGCTGCATTAACGGTTACCAACACGGTGATATTCCTTGTTATTGTCGGATCTATTATAAACGGTTTTAGTTCTTTCCTTCTCGAAAGAAAAAAATGCAGACTCGTCTGCATTGAAGATTCTCTCTGGGTCCTTAACGTAAATATTCGCAGAGCTACAATAATCACTTATTTCATCAAACCAGACCTGAATGCTGTTTAGAGTTACAGCTGATCGAGAAGCTGTTAAATTTTGAGTCATCCTTTGTGAAATATCGGGATACCTCCGAAAAATCCTTCATGCCAATAACGTTCAAGGGCGTCCATCGTTAAATTCATTGGGTGTTTTCAATTTTTTTAATTAAAATTGATACACTATCCAGCAACTGTTGCTTTGTAACTGGGAAACCCATTCGTGCCATGTTTAGGGTCCACTGTAGGCAAACATTTTCTGCTTCAGAGGTTAAAATTGTTGAGACCCCACTATTACATTCTTCAGGGTATTTGCCATTCGTTTATCAATTAATGTAGCTCTTGGTACATTATATTTTTTGCAGCAGTTGCACTTGGTAACCCATCTTTAGTAACTTCCAGAGCGTCTTTAAATCACCTTGACTATATTTACAATACTTCTTTCCGCCATTCTAAAACAAAAGTAAGCAAGGTAGGGTACTTATCTTCTTTTCTTTTGCGTTTAAATACCTAAGTAAGTAATAAGTACTTATATGCAATCATCACTTAATGCAGTTCTATTAGGAAATCTAAAAATATAATCAGCAATGTAGGTAAATCCAACACTTACGTATGTATTTTGTGCTTTTATTATGCACTATACAATTGTCTATGTGTAAATTCCTTGCTTTTTATTTGTTTGTTACTTAATCTTATGGTGTTTTGTTATATATTGAACCCTTTCATTCCTTTTTTTTTGTTATTTGATTTATTAAGCTACTTGTGCAATTACTTATTTATTAATAAATTAAGTTTTCTTGGTAGTTCATTCCCAAATTAATACGTTAACGGGTTGAATCATCATTGCGCAATGCTCGTTAATTCTAATTTAAGTAGTTTCATTGTTTACCTTGTAACAACCCATTTTTAGTTGTATTAAAATATACCGTAATTTATGTTCTTCGTTCATTTAGTTGTAAATATAAGAAAAAAATTTTAATTATTAGTGATTTATGGGCATGTGGTAGGCAACTTAATTTGCATTTTGGTGTAACTTAAGTGTATATACTTCTTAATGGTTTATACTCCCACCTCTTATTTTTTTCTGCTCATATTTTCGCGCAATGCGTCATCATCCGACTTCCTAAGCGTCCATTTTTTTTTCACTTCTTGTGGTACGCTGTCTGATGCAGGAAGCCATTTTTTGCACATTTAATGTTATTTTACGTACGCTTTCATTTTATGATTGCAATTTTGCATTCAATGCTGATCTAAATTTTGATCACAATTTTTTATTTGAAATTTCAAAAGAATGCAATAAATATTGGAGGATTCAAAATTTCATGAAGAGAAATTTATAAGAAATAAAATTCCATTTTGGTGGTTTACCACGTGAAGCATTGTTATTTCAAGATGTTGCGCAATATTGGTGCAAATATGACATCACCTTTGGTTTACATTTCCGTAATCGTTTAGATACCAGAGGTTATTAAAAAGTTTGTGTACAAAAATTTTTCGAACAGGTATTTATATCCATAATTTAGTAATTTAAGTCTATTACAATTAGTTTTTAAGATATATTTTATATAATTCTAAATTTAACTGTTAATAAACATAGTTTGTATATTTTTTATTTTTTACCTTTTGGTAAAAATTTTATTGTAAGCCTCGGTTTAGTTATTCCGAGCATAATTAAAAAATAACTTGGCGTCCGAGATCATTTTTATTAGTGTTACATTGCATTTTTTTTCTATTGATGTTAAGTGGAAATAACAGCATAAATTGTGGTAATTAAGCAAAACAAAAGCATGAACCGGCCTATTTAAACTACCGATTTGTTTTGAGAACATTTAACACCCATTCATTTATTAAATTTTTTAAACCTGTTCAACCACAAAATTATAAGTGGCGATCTTCACACGTTCATTATAACCTGTCCCACATGATCTCATCCAATCCTATCTCATTCAGATAACTCGGCGTAGCTACCACTAGACGGCCAATTCTCTATATCAGATTTGAGTTTTGTGAGTAATTAAATATCAGACTTGTAAATAAATTCTAATGTTTTAATTATTTCCGGGAAAGTCAAATGTAATGCGAGCAAATAGCGATTTTTTCTTAAATTTGCGTTAATGCGAATAAGTTCAATATTACGTTCTTAAAGACTTTATAGTCTTTTAATTATTGAGGGTAATTTCAAATTACACCTTTAACGATAGGGTACCTTGGGACACTAGAATACTAATAGGTAATACTGATTACTGAATGTTTAAAGCGAGTCAAGCTTAATAAAATGACAGACACTAAAAAAAGTTTATTTTAAAACTGTTATACTTAGACCGTATCTTATAACAAAATTTTCGACACATACAAAAACAATAACTGAAACCTGCTATAAAATTTTTAGGTTTACATCATTTGACAACTGAAATTGTTATTATAGGAAACTGTTTCGAATAGTATTAGTTAGGCTTTAAAGATGTCGCTAAATGCCACAAAAGTTGCTATTTCAATGTTGAATCCTCATTTTAAGGCAAATAATAGAAATGCATCGTATTTTGGAACAATGTCGAAATTATGAACGCTTACCTTATAATCTATTTATTAATTGTAGTAAAAGCACTTAATTCGGAGTATAAGCCGATTTATTCCTATTAATTCACCTCTACTTTTAGGTATGTTAACATGTGATTTTAGGTAAAGATGTATTGATATTTCAAATACTTAGCTTTTGGGTTTCTAATGGTGTATATTTCTATATTTATATTTATCGTGATAATCAATTTGATAATATAGAAATATTGTCAAGACAAACTTATTATTATGTTCGTTTAAAACGCGAAGCTATTGAGATACATCCTAATAATTTCAGTAGGGAAGAAGACGGTGTCTGTTTAAATAATGCTATGTCTTAATTTTAATTTCAGCTTTTGGTTTTTTTGCTGTGTTTTTTCATAGACTTGGAGTAAATGCTTTACCAATTATGTGTTAAATTACCACAGCACTGTAATAATTTAACTTATGCAGTTGAAATTAAAATTAAACTTGAAAATTATATTCAACGTACTACAGTAAAATAACTATAATAGTTATTAACAAAATATCATTTCTTTGTTAGATTTGCCTAGAACTTTGATTGGAATGTCAAGTATCTGTTTGTGAATACTTTTATCAATTTTAAATTAAAGTTCTTCACAACTTTACTCTTACATCATAATTTGATTAACTTTTGTTAAATTTGCTCTTTGATTATGAAATTTTTCACTAATAGCCTTCGACCGTTCGAGGGTGTTCCGATTTGCCATCTTCAAGACAGCTTAATCATATTTAATTTATTAAAGACTTAGCTATTTGCTAAAATTAGATTCTATAGTTGGCTTTGTACATTTATCAAACTGTTGTATTAATAGCAGGCTTATATTTGCGTGTCCACCTTTTTCATAAATTTGTTCTAACATCCTAAACAATTCTTTAAGATATTATCACTACTGAGGACGATACCTATAATTGTTATCAAAACGTATAGATTTGTATAAATATAAATATAAACATATACACCGTTAAAAACCTAAAATGTAAGTATTTGAATGGTGAAAATTTACATTTTCCGGTATGTATTGATATTGTTACTTAAAAAAAAACTCTTAAACGCTATGTAAGAACATGTCAATCAGCATTAAATTGTAATTTTCATTTTAGAAAAATGAGGAATATAATGAAATAACACCAGAAATATCAGTTATCGATGGTCTCTGCGATTACCTATACACTCGTAAGTTACGTGTGTCAAGCTAGCCCCCCCACCCTCCCTAACTTGTAAAAATAAAAAAACAAATACATGAACATTACGAGCTATTTATGAGCTTTTATATTACGCAAATTAAAAATGTTGAGTTCGTCATACTAGAGAGGAATTTAAACATTTCAAGGGGGCGAGTCGACGTCGACTCCAAAACAACCCTTTAAATAATTTAACTCAAGTGAGAACTACACTATAAAATTAAAAAAGTAACTCTGCAGTTAAATATCGTTTATTGATTTAAGCGCTCTCAAAATACATGTTTTGATTTTTGAACCGCAACCCTTTTGCGGTAAAACAAACCCTCGTTTCCCCGGCATAAGAGAGAACTATGCTTAATTATTGTTTATTGAATTATGAACTCTCGCGATACGTCTATTTTGATTATTGAGCTGCAACCCTTTTACGGTAAAACCCCCTCTCGTCTGTCCAGCACAGAAGAGAGAGCTTTACTTAAAATGAAAGAAATTCTTAAGTCTTAAGTATAGTTAGTTCTCTTTGATGCGAAGAAAATGCTAAGTGATTATTTTTATAAGAGATTTAATTTAATAATCAAACACTTGTATTTCCTAAGCTCGTAAATCGTGTAACAACCCATTTTGAGTTGTATTAAAATATACCGTAATTTATGTTCTTCGTTCGTTTAGTTGTAAATATAAGAAAAATTTTATTTATTAATGATTTGTAAGTATGAGGTAGGCCACTTAATTTGTATTTTGGTGTAACTTAAGTGCATACCTTCTTAAAGGTTTATATCCCCACTTCTTTAAATTTTTCTGCTCAATATTTTCGTGCAACGCGTCATCGTTGACTTAATTCTTTGCGCAATTTTTTTTGCGCACGGCTATATCACCAGATATTCGGAGCGTCCATTTTTTTCACTTCTTGTGGTACGCTGTTAGATGCAAGAAGCCATATTTTTGGGTTTTCCCCTAAATTTTGTGAAAAGTGCCATTGTTTTAATGGTAAGATAATTTAACTCGTAATACTAAAAATTAAAACATTTGCTCTTTTGCACTTTTTTACTTTAACTTTTACTGTAATTACATTTTAATTACACGTTTAATTCTATTTTTACGTACGCTTTCATTTTATGATGGCAATTTTGCATTCAATGCTGATCTAAATTTTGATCACAATTTTTTATTGGAAATTTCAAGAAAATGCAATAAACGGATTATTCAATTTCATGAAGATATTGCGCAACATTGATACAAGGATCACCTTGGTTTACATTTCCGCATTTATTTTTTATAATACCAGGGGTTCTCAAGAATATTTATTATATTTTGCACAGGTATTTATATTTATAACCATTATTTAGTAATTTAAGGCTATAACTAGTTTTTATGATATATTTTATTTAACCCTATCATTAACTGTTAATAAACATAGTTTGTATATTTTTTATTTTTTTACCTTTTAGTAGAATTTTTATTGTTAACAACCTCGGTTTAGTTATTCCGAGCATAATTAAAAAATAACTTGACGCCGGAGATCTTTTTTATTAGTGTTACATGGCACTTATTATATTGATGTTCAGTAGAAGTAATCGAGCAGAAATTGTGGTAATTAAGCAAATAAAAAGATTGAATCGGCCTACTTTAAACTACCGACTAAGCCAACGGCATTATTTTTGGTGAATGGTTTGTATCTCCAGTTAGTTTAACGATTTGTTTGGAGAACATTTTTACACTTATTTCTTTATTATATTATTAAAACACTTTTATACGATTACCATTACCACATAATTATAATCGATAAACAATATTTAGTCGCAAAATACTTTACTTTAAGTATAGTTTCCGTTGTGCTGGAAAGATTTGGAACTAGTTTTATTGTAAATGAATTGCAGTTCAATAATTAAAATACATGTATTTTGTTCATAAACATTTTTTTTAATAAATCAAAATATGCAAAGAATCTCTTCAAATAATAAATTTAAAATAAAATTAAATTAATTGCACAATGTTTTGGCATATTTTAATACATTTTTTTATATATTCTTTTTATAAATTATATTTTTGTGTATTATTAAATAACGATTTACTGTAACTGAATTATTATTTATATTTAACTCTTCATCTCAAGTTCATCATTAGTTGCATTCTGCATTCTGAGTCGCTTAATGGTTCGCTTGTCAATAAACATTTTAATTTCAGTTTTTGAATTTCGCAGCATGTGAACGCGCCTTGGGGATTATTTCCTTGTTTCATTAACAGCAAGTTAAAATATCAAATACTATATTTTCCGCTTCTTCTATATCACGCGCAAATATTAATTGACTGATACTTGCTAAATAAAACGTGTTTACGCGTAAACGTGCAATTTTTAAAAAGTTTACGTATTTTTTATATAATGAGCAACATCTATACGGATGTAACAAAGAGGTAGTTTTTTATCTTCGCGTATGTTATCAACATAATCGTGTGTGCGCGTGTGTGTCTATGTAAGCATGTATACGGGGTGGTCCGTAAGGAATGGTCCAAAGTGAAATTCTCGGCCTCAAAATATTACGCTCTGACGCAATTTGCTTTAATAAAAGAGACACGGTGTCAAAGTTCTAAAAAAAATGTTGATTTTTGAAATATCTCCAAAAGGAAAAATTATATCCTTCTCATTCTTGGTATAATAAAAAGAGATATAAAGTACATTGGTTTTAGCTTATGAACACGTTTTGTATACGTTATGTACAGTGGCGTAGAACGCAAGGGATAGAGCAACCTTTCAATCCCTTATTTTCTTCGCCAATGGAGTAAATTGAATTTTTTTGTTAAAATACGTAACCTTGAAGTTTTTCAGATAAAAAAGGTATAATGAAAATATGGTTATTATTATTCTGGGTTATTTGGGAAACAACATCAAAACGTGAAAATCAGCGTTTCGGGAAGAATACACGTAACTTCAGGATATGATAGATTTAATGATTTCAACATTTAACATTTATCCTGAAAGACGGCGTCATTGTCGGAAAGTATTCAAAATATTGGCACAAAAATTGCGAGAAACCGGCAATGTTCAACCCGTTGCATCAAAAAATAGGATACGTAGAAGTCGCAATGAAGAAAATGTTACTAACATATTGGCGTATATTAAAACTGAACCCCATTTAAGTGTTTGGGAAATTGCAAGAGATCTAGGATTGAATTATTCTTTGGTGCATAGAATATTAAAGGATTTTAAAATGAATCCATATCATGTTATTTTACACCAAGAGTTAAACGAAAACAGATTTTGATCGACGACTGGAAGACTAGTTAAAAGAAATGTTGAACGATGATCCAGAGTTCCTATCTAAAATATTATGGACGCATGAGGCTACGTTTTCCAGCAATAGTAAAGTCAATTTGCACAATTTCCACGACTGGTCAGAAACCAATCCTCACTGGCAAAGGGAAGTCAAATCGTTTGAGTTTAAAGGTATGGTGTGGTATTTTAAATGGAAAGATTATCAGACCTTTTTTCTTTGACGGAACATTAACTGGAGAAAGGTACATTGACTTTTTAACGAATGATTTACCAATTCTCCTGGAAGATATTACTATTCAAAACAAGTTAGACATGTGATACCAACAAAATGGTTGCCCGGCGCATTTTGCAGCAGATGTCCGGGTTTATTTAGATACCGTACTTTCAGATAAGTAGATTAGACGTGGGAGTATGTTTCCATGGACCGCAAGGTCACCAGATCTTACTGTTTTAGATTTTTACTTATGGGGAAGTTTTAGTTTTTAAAACACGTCCAACTACATGTGACGATATGAAACATAGGATTCGGGAAGCAGTTGGAAGTATTTCCCTTGCTGAAATTGAGACCAGTGTTAATTCCACTATAAAAAACTGAATTTGTGCATAGCAAATGATGTCAAGCATATTGAGTATTTAAAATAATTAGATAGTAGGTGCGCTTTGTAAATTTCTGTTATGAGTAGCTCCCTTAGTTTTGTTTTATTATTTATGTTAATAAATATTTTTGTGATGCCTTGTTACTTGTTACTTTATTTTCAAAACAATTTTAATCAACACTCATCCAAAAATGGCAATATCTTTGGAATGACAAGAGATATTAGTTCACGGTTTTAACAGGTCAATAAGTCATCTTATTTGCCATTTGGTGAGCCGGTTAGAGTTATAGCATTTTATTTGAAATTTCTCAGAAATAATCATAAATAGAGCTAGGTGTTACGTACCGCCCTCTACTTCCTACCAAACAGTACAATGAGATTAACTCAGTGAAACTTAACTAATTCAGGGTCACCAAAGAATAATTTTTAGTTTATATATATATATATATATATATATATATATATATATATATATATACTATGTAATACTTCTAATTTTCATTACGTAACCGTATTACGTAATGTACGATTTACACATATAGTAGAGAGTTTCGTTATTCATGTGTTACGTATATAGGAGTAGAAAAACAGTTATTAAGTGCTACTTCCGTGTTACTCATAAATCACTCCTCTTATACTCTATAGTATTAGTTATTACGCACTAGTTTACATTATAACACTCGTGCGTAATAGTCGACATACCACCCTTATTATGTAATATACTATTAATTAATTGTTTTCGCGTACATGACGTTTGATATTTTGCATTTGAAAGTTTTAAGTGTCTTTTTTGTGAATGTATTTAACCATTTTTGAGGTTTATTTACAAACTTCGATCTCCTTTTGCGCCGTTTATATTATGAAATTGATAATACTGAATTGAAATAATCATACCGTGCGTACGTTGTTGTCATTTAATGACGTGACCATATGTAATTACTGGAGTTAAAACAGATTGTATCTTGATTAAAATAAGATATTACATGCTAATAAATTATACATAATGCACGTATTAAATGTGTTTCATGCATGTAATTTTAAATAAACTTTAAGTCATTGGATAATTCAACAGTTACTACCAAGTTCTTCTTAAAACATGTTCGAAAAGGTGTCCCTCCTGCTGAATGCACACATTTAGTCGTTTAAGTATGTTTTGCCTCACGTTTCCCAGTATCTCCAGTGTTATCGTTACATAAGCGTTTCGTACCATATCATCTATATCTTCTTTTGTAGTGAGAGATGTGGCATATACACGTTCTTTAATATATAATAAGAAGAAATCTAATGGGGTAAGATCGCACGACCTTGGGGGCCACTGAACAAAACCTCCACGCCCAATCCATTTTTGAGGATCATTATTATCTAAAAATTCACATACCTCACGATTGTAGTGCGCAGTGACATCGTCCTGTGGCAGCTACATATTTTGTCGTTCATCATTACTAAGCATCTAAAGGAGGTTAGGTGAAACTAAAACTTCTTAGAAGAATTGAAGGTAGATGCGATCAGTCAGGGGGGTGTCCTTGCAGCTGAATGCATACATTTAGTCGTTCTAGTATGTCTCGTACCATATCTTCCATATCATCTTTTGTAGTGGGAGATGTGGCATATACACGTTCTTTAATATATAATAAGAAGAAATCTAATGGGGTAAGATCGCACGACCTTGGGGGCCACTGAACAAAACTTCCACGCCCAATCCATTTTTGAGGATTATTATCATCTAAAAATTCACATACCTCACGATTGTAGTGCGCAAGGACATCGTCCTGTTGCAGATACGTATTTTGTCGTTCATCATTACTAAGCATCTGAAGGAGATTAGGTAAAACTAAAACTTCTTGGAAGAATTGAAGGTAGATGCGATCAGTCAGGGGAGTGTCCTTGCATCTGAATGCATACATTTAGTCGTTTTAGTATGTCTCGTACCATATCTTCCATATCGTCTTTTGCAGTGGGAGATGTGGCATATACACGTTCTTTAATATATAATAAGAAGAAATCTAGTGGGGTAAGATCGCACGACCTTGGGGACCACTGAACAAAACCTCCACGCCCAATCCATTTTTGAGGATCATTATCATCTAAAAATTCACATACCTCACGATTGTAGTGCGCAGGGACATCGTCCTGTTGCAGCTACGTATTTTGTCGTTCATAATTACTAAGCATCTGAAGGAGGTTAGGTAAAACCAAAACTTCTTAGAAGAATTGAAGGTAGATGCGATCAGTCAAGAGAGTGTCCTTGCCGCTGAATGCATACATTTAGTCGTTTTAGTATGTCTCGTACCATATCTTCTTTTGTAGTGGGAGATGTGACATATACACGCTCTTTAATATATAATAAGATGAAATCTAATGGGGTAAGATCACATGACCTTGGGGGCAACTCAACAAAACCTCCACACCCAATCCATTTTTGAGGATCATTATCATCTAATAATTCACGTCCTCACAGTTGTAGTGTGCGGGGATACCGTCCTGCTGCAGCTACATATTCTGTCGTTCATCATTACTAAGCATCTTGAAGAAATTGAAGGTAGATGCGATCAGTCAGGACAGTGTTAAAAAAATACGGAATCAGAAAACATAATATAAGATAAAAAGTTTGGATTGATCTCAAGTTGAGCACTAATACACTGGCTTACTCGTCTTTCGAAGTCATCATTGCGTAATTTCTGATGTAATTCAATATGGTAAGGATGATATTTATATTGTCTCATGGTCCTATTGACAGTTGATTGTGACGTTTCATATGATATTGCTATCTGACGACTACTGACATGCAAATTTTTCTTCAATATGAAGTAGTTCCCAGTAGTACGGCGATTGACAGGTTAGTGCGGAAATTTGGAGCTACGGGTACAGTACTAACTTATTATAAGTGAAACAACAATAATGAACAAAACTTATACGAAGATGCAGAGAAAAATGAGAGTGCTTTTCGTATTTTGGCGGCTGTTGCGAAAAATCCTAATCTAATTTTACGGCAAATTGCAAACCACATCGGGTTGCATCACAGTCAAGTATTACGAGGAGGAGTGTTTTTGTTTCCAAATCATGGAAAAATGCAACGAAGGCAGGGAATTTTTGCAAAAGATTCTGTTTACAGAAGAAGCGACGCTCACACTGAATAATGAATCCAACGTACAAAATTATAGAATGTGGGCACGAGAGAACCCACACAACCTTCTTCAATTCAAAAATCGGATTCAAGCTGCATGTGATAAATATCTCAATTAATATCGCAATTGTTAGAAGGTAGTTTTACATTCGTCTAGGTATTGTTTAACAGTTAATGGGGTTTGTTTGGAGATTTACTTGTTTTGTTGTAATATGTGTTAGTTTTGTGGCTTTTGTTGATTGAAATAATAACTTCTGTGTATTATACTATTTATGGTTTGATCGCCAGTCACATTTAATAACAGATGCGCTACATAAATGAAATCGCCCTTTCTGTTTGATTTTATAATTACAGAATAAAATGCAAAGCAGGGGTACATTCGGATGCATAACAGGCGTGTACTGGCGTACCGGGTGACGGGAAGTTTCCCGGTGGGCCCTCATAAATTAGCCACAAGAGGCGCAAGGGCCAAGATTTTATTCCTGAAGCTGATTGTCAAGTAAATGGCAATTTTATTACAAAACAAAAGCGCGCAATTAAACAGAAATATAAAGGGAGCGACCATTCACCCTTCTTCGACTGACTACGGTGGGCGATTAAAATCTGTAACAAACTCTTTACGTTTATTAATAAAATTTACGTTTATTTAGGCAACTTAACATGTATTGCGTACAGCGTGTGTTGCATATTATGGCTGCATAAAACATGCATTTAATTATTTTAATTAGAACTCGTACGCATTTTGTTTGTACATTCAATCTAGACATGTTCTTGTGCAATAGACCACCTTAGCGTCTTTTTTGGGAGAGTTAAGAAGGTGGATGTAGCAACCATTGTGGCTTTATTAAATGTTTTAATAAGTGCTATATAAATTTGTACGGTAAGTTTATTTGAAAATCTATTATGCAACAGTTTGAGATGATTGCTTTTTCAGGAACTTTTTTTTTATTTACTTCTACTTTACGTTTTACTTTATTTTATTAATCCGCATAATTACTTAACCAATTGCATTTTGCCGTTAGTTGGTTTATGGTATAATTGCGTTCAATCAATAATGACGCAATAACCTTTGTTACTATGAAGTGGAATTTTAATATCCATTAAACCACCAAAATACATTTGGGAATTTTAATGCACCCGAATCCAGTTTTATTTCAAATTCTATGTAAAATTTACGCAGCGAAATTTTCCAAGCGCTGATTCAGCTAGCCGCCATTTCGTAGCCTACAGAAGTACTGTATAATAAAAATAAGGTATTTTATTTCTATTAATACTTCCATAAATTAGTTTCACTTAAGTTAAACAATCGCTACTAACACTAGCTTTAGGATATTCTCATTTATAATCAAAATTGAGGCAGTAAAATCGTTACTAACATTAGCTCTATGATATTCTCATTCATAATCAAAATTTAGGTAGTAAATAAAGGTTGTTATTCTCAATTTTTTATAACTTTATTATATTCATGGTTTACTTGTTTTTCCATAAAACGAGTTGGCGCCCTTTTATTTAATAATTTAGTTTCAGGTTGAAGCAACATCAATTTGTAAAGTGAACATATCTATATGTATATCTTTTTAAAGCAACATCTGATAATATTTATCTTAATCTCCGACTGAGCAAAATGCACAAAACCTACTGGGTTATAACCAAAGCTTTATCAGCTAAAATTGTAGCTGAGGGGGTAGGTGGCAAACTGTTTCAGAATCAAACTCATCGTCGTGACGAGGCGCCCTCGGCGGCCGCGATGTTTTCCCCTACTACTTAAATTAAAGGGATACTTCTTAAAGTGCTTGCGGCGACTTGCGCCTACATAACTATGTGCATTGCATAGTGTTACTACTGCTGCTAGTGCATACGTTGTGTCGTGCGTATTTACAACATTGCGTCCTCTTTATGTATTAGGTATTTATTCGTATTCGTAAAACTAAACTATGAAAAGAAAAGAAGTTTGGGGACATGAACAACGCCAGCTTCGAAAGCAGCAAAAACTACAACGGACATCATCTGATATGGTCAAGTTAAGTAATTTGTGGAAAACTATCAAAGGAGACGAAACAAATTAGGTTCAAGAAGGCTCAGACTCATCTTCTTGTGTATCGGGGTCGTCGGACTCACACTGTTCGTCACCGGCGTTTGCTGAGATTGCTGAGATTGCTGTTGATGTTTGTAAGTTTTAAAGTTTTTAATGATTTTTTCAAACCCGGCGCCGACGCCAAATCCGGGAGCCAGCGTAGAATTGATTTCTGTAGACTGTTGATTCTTTTGTTAATGGTTAAAGCAAAGCAATGGAGACAAATATTTTTGTCACTTCTTAGATAATCAAGACAACATATCCCACAAAGAGAAAGAATATCACTGCTCAGATCGAGATACCGCTGCTGATCAAGTGCTGATTAATGACGTCGCTGGTGAGCTAAGTGACAGGGAACCAATAAGTATAAAGCCCTAGTTTCATTTTTCCAGAAAAATACGACGTAAACAATTTCAGTATTAAACGCTGGGGGAAAACAATAGGTTAGCGTCCGGAAAAGCATGCTGCTTCCGAAAAATCTGTAAGATCGGGCGTTTTACGAAATAGATTACCATTTTTTTATTGTGATCGTCAATTTAATTTCCATGCAGGAATTTTGTGTAAACAAAACAATTCACGATAATACCGTGCATATTTATTCAAAAAGATAATCAGCATTCTTACACAAACTCGCTGTGTGAGGATTAAATTGACGATCACAATAAAAAAAATTGCTAAACTATTTCGTAAAAAGCCAGACTTGACCGATTTTTCGGCAAACGCCATGCTTTCCTAATGTATGTATGTATGTATGTCGTGTTTTACTTGAAAATAGAGACATATAGCTACAACGGAGATTATTTTATATGCTGCCTTATGTCTGTAATAAATAGAATTTACACGCAATTTTTTTAAATTATTTTTTACAGATAATAAATACTTAATCTGCAACGAGAGTGAAAAAAGTGAAGAGGAAGCCGATGAAAACAGTAAGACGACTAGGATATTGTTTGTTAAACCGAACGATACTGAACTATTGGATCTTTTCTGTAGACATCCATTTCAACCTTAAAAAGTGAACACCGCCGGTCCTTTACCCTTTGATTCTGGCAAAGCATTTTTTCGTAATGGTGACCCAGAATCAAATGAAAATGGTTGAGTTTTAACAAAAAAATCAGAGTTTATATTGTACTGTTTGCCTTGTATTTGATAACTATCATAAATCAGCATTTGTCAAGGGATTTAGAGAATGGAAACACGTATACCAGCGAATAGCGGAGCACGAAAGTTCTCAGTCATTATAGTGCTATAAAGAGTTACATGATGATGAAATCAGGTTTACTGATTGAAAACTTTATTAATATAAATATTCAAGAGAAACACCGACAGGAAGTTATGGAACGAAGAGCAGTACTGGTCAGAATAATCGAAATATTAAAATGATGGGGAAGCAAATGTTGCCTTTTCGAGCTCATAGAAACGAATCGGCTACCAGTTTGGAAATTGGCGCCGAAAATCATGGGAACTTCTTGGAAATTGTTGTTTTAGTAGCCCAATTTGATTTCATCTTATGTAATCATGTCAAGAAAGCTATCAGAAAAACCAATAATAAAAGAAGTGTTGATAATAGTAATGGCAGGGGGAGTTTGATAACTTTCCTAAGCAATAAAACTGTTACACAAATTTTGCAAATAACTCGCGAAATGCTTAAAGTTATAGCAGAAGAAGTTCGTCAAGCCGAAATATATTTCATTACGGTGGATACCACAATGGATATTTCTTCTCATGACCAATGTGCAAATTTTTTGAGATATGTTAAGTCCAATAAAGTTGTTGAAAGTGCAATTGTTTTAAAACGTAACTTCTACTAGTGGGTAAACCCTCTATGGTGTGTTAAAACAGGTTTCGAATGACAATAATATTCTCTTCGAGAACTTTATTGCACATGTCTTGGATGGCGCTTCTAACATGAGTGGACAATATAAAGGATTTTCTGCCAAACTCAAAGAAAAGTCAGCAATCATATTCATACATGGTGCACATGTATTAAATTTTAACGGCGTATTTTACCTTTCAACCTACATATACATATGTAGGTATAGAAGGTTATGCAATCGACTTTTTTTTCACTATCGCTAAATCGACTTATTAGCTCATTTTACAACGTTTGGTCAAATTTCGCAAAGATCGGTCATGAAGTCTGTAGGTGTGGATGTGTATTAGTATCCACGATAACTCCAGAGCGAAAACACCTATATAAACTGCTCCATATAAGTTAGGGATATTATGGAAAATTTAATTTTTCAAAAGAAAAAAAAAATTTTCAAAGACGATTTTAAGCTATTTAGTTTTTTAATGCTTGTTTTTTATTATACAAAAGTTTACAAATTAAAAAACAAATTTTTAAACAAAAAGACAAGAAAATATGAAAATTAGGTGAAAGTGACTAATAACTTAATTTCAAATTAATCAAAAAACAAAGAAAATGAACACAAATTCCCTTTCAGCAATAACGAGTATGTCCTCCGTGGGCTTCAGTGACAGCTTGGCAACGTACTTGCATGCTGGTTATGAGATTATTAAAGTTTTGTTGTGGAATCTGTTGCTAGAGTTGTGGAAGCAAATTTCTCAATTGGTCCATTGTTTGTGGTTGGGGATTATGATGAGCTAACGCTCTCTGCAACTGATCCCAAGCATGTTCTATCGGATTTAAATCAGACGATAGAGCAGGTAAAGCTACATGATCATCATAACAAATGCCTCCCCATACACAAACAGTGCCTCCTCTGAAACGGTGAACTTCTTGTACTGATCGTCGATGTCTTGGCACCAAAGGTTGTGTCCAGACGCGCGTTCGACGACTATCCGAAAAACTACCATATCTCGATTCATCAGTGAACAGTGCCAACTTCCACCCTTCTGTCCAATAGACACGCTCTCTTGCCCATTCTAATCTTTGTCGCCTATGTTCGCGAGTCAATGGTACACCTCTAAAAAGTCGTCTAGAACGTAAATTGACATCCTATAAACGTCTTCTGATAGTTTCAGCTGATATTAATGTTCCTGTGGCTTCTGCGAGGCTCTTATTCAACATTCGACATCTGCTCAAAGGTTCTCGGCGTGCATAAATGGTGGCATAACGGTCTTCAGCAGGGGTAGTTATTGATGGGCGCCCAATTGTAGGTCTTTCTTCAACAGATCCAGTTACTTGAAAACGGTTAAAAAGTCTAGAAATGACATTTTGGCTAACTTAAAAAAAAGTTGCTACGTCACTTTGTCGTTAACCACCATGTAGCAAACCAATTGCTCTATTTGCTTCGTCAGTGAGTTTACGTCTAGGCATTAAGAATTAGCAACGCACAAAATTTCGATACCAAATTTACACAATAAGTCAACAAATTGATAAGTAAACCAAACAAACAATTGATTCGTTAGAACGGGTTAGAAAGAGAAGAACTGTCCACAGCCCTCTACTTGCAATATAATGCTACATTTATCCGTATGGCATACGTATGATAACTAGCAACTTTAATAAAGTGTCAAACATGACAAAATTTGAAAATTAAAAAATTGTGCAGATTTTCAGATATATCCTTAACTTATGTGAAGCAGATTACTTAAAATTTAGTATTTAAGCTTGATTTCATTTCACTTGGAGGTTATTAGATTTTGGGAGAAATTAAGCGGCAGCCAGGGGGGTGTATTAGGAACTTTTTTTGATTTTTATCAAATATTTCTGAAACATTAAATATTTCAAAAATATAAAAATACCGATATATAGACCTTAATCATATAGATTAATTATGTTCTACGCAATTTTTTTGTATGACGTGTAATTTAGCGACAAAAAATTCCTAAGGTAGAATTTAAGTGTTTTCAATATCTGAATAATGATTAAATAATTAAATATGTAGACATATTTTGAAAAAAAAATTTTGTCTTATATAACTTTTCTCTATATAAAGTTTCGTAATGTAAAAATTAAATACATACGATTAAAAATGCTTAAGCTGTATTATCAATATTTTTATAGAAGCAGGCGACCGAGCGGGCGCCTTTGGAATTTTTTTAAAGTTAGAATCACATAACAAAAAGTATCTGGTGTGGAACACCACATGACCTCCAAACCTACAAAATGGAAATTAAAAGAAATGAAATAATTTTAATTTCATTTTTTTTAGATAACTATGCAACCTCTTTTTTATACGTTCATAACGAAAACAGGCAACACTGTAGAAACAAAAACAATAATCAATGCCAGAATGACGTTTAAAACTTCATGTCAGGTAGAGATTCATACACATAAATACATGCTAACGTAAAAAAATTCCAACGCCACCCACTTATATAAAAATATCGATAATACAGCATCAGCATTTTCAATCATATTTATTTAAATTTTACATTTATTTTGATTTACATTTAAAAACCTTATAAAGAGAATTTATGTAAAATTAAATTTTCTTTAAAAAATACGTCTATACTTTTTTATAAAATTAATCGTTATTCAGATAATGAAAAAATTTAAACTAGCGATCAAGTTCTATAAACAAAATACACCCACATACCACACAAAATTAAAAAAGGCCGAACGCGTTTCAATAGCTACGCTATCATCGACCGTTGATGGTGATAGCGTAGCTATTAAAACGCGTTCGGTGCTTTTTTAATTTTGTGTGGTATGTGGGTGTGTTTTGTTAGTTACAGAGCCTGCCACAGTTCCAGTGTTCCGGATTTTTCACTCAAATTCTACCTTAGAAATTTTTTGCCGTTAATTAAGCGTCGTATCAAAAAATTGTTTAAGGTCTATATCTAGATATTTTTATATCTTTGAAATATGTAACTGTTTTAGAAATATTTGATACAAACCAATAACTGACCCTAATAAACCTCCTCTTTCCGCCGCTGGATTTCTTCCCAAATCTAATCAGCTCTCACCCAAATGAAAACAAGTTTAAGTACAAAATTTTAAGTACGTACGTATTTTCATTCTGGAGTTATCGTGGGTACTAACACAAATCTATACACACAGAGACATACCGACATGATGGCCGATCTTGACGAAACTTCGGCACAAATGAGCTAATAAGTCGATTTAGCGTTAGTGAAATAAAAGTCTATTGCATAACTTTCTATACCTACATATGCATATGTAGTTTGGAAGGTAAAAGATAGTGTGGAACACCACACGACCTTCCAACCTACAAAATGAAAATGGAAAGAAATGAAAAAAAATTTTTTTAGCATAACTATACTTCATTTATAAGAAGCTCATTACAAAAATAGGCAACATTGTAAACGCAAAAACAATTATCTATGACAAACAGACGTTAAAAACTTCATGAGAGACAGAGGTTAATAGACATTTAGATGCTAACTTACAAGAAATAAATAGTATATTAGATAACAAGGGATTGAAGTGACTCATTCAGTTTTCGCTTCAAATTTCCAATGCAACCAAACAATTGAAATCTCAGCAAAGAAATTTCGAACCTGTCTTAAGGAATGCACAACGTTTTTTTGAAATTATGAATGAAACATTGGAAAAATTGGATTCCGATATTTTAATTCAGAATAAGATTCCAATAAGGAGACGAAAGTTTGTAAAGCAAATGCCTAGGAAACTTGCCGATAATGAAAACATTCCAGAAGATGAACGAACTCATTTTCGCTTAACCGTAATTAATCCAATTATGTATGCCATAATAACTTCATTTGATCAACGGTTCAGCCAACAGGGTTTTTTTATGAAGATTTTTTGATCCCAGAAGGTTTTCCGAAATAAATAAGTCTATCCTAGGTGATTCACTAAACAACATATTCGTAAAATAATTCTCTCTTTAGATAAGGAAAAGTTAAAAGAGGAATAATGGCTTAGTGCCGAAATGTGACCTCATCTTCCAAAGCGAGATTTTAGTGATGTTTGTAAAGTTGCTGACGATCAGATGGGGAACGATTCTGGTTTTATTTCGGATAGTAGCGAACGTGAGGAGGATATTAATTAAATGTGTCGTTCAAATGTACCAATAAACGGGTACACATGCATATCCTGCGTTTTTAGAAGGCTTATTTCTTATGGCGTGCGAATCAGATACAATAATTGGTGTTTCTTCTGTGGTTATTATTGACCAAAAGTAAACAGTTCAGAAGCCTTTCACAGTTATAGTATTTTCCATTTTTCGAATTTTTGTTTTGTTAAATTTTATTTATACGTTATCACCGTATTACGTTTGTTTAAGTATAAGAAATAGTTATTTACTTAATCAGATATGAAAAGCCTAATATTGTTTAACGAACATAATATTTGCTAAAATAAGTGCGTAGCACGAGTTTTGAAAATTATGTGAGTTAAACAGTTTTTTTATAACACTTATCTAATTCCGTAAAAAATAACAATTTTTGTTCAAAACATGAATTGTAATTTAAAAAAAATGGGCTGACTTGACATTTTAAGTTGCCACACATTTTTATTATTACAGTGTCAATTTCGTAATTCAGTAATTTTAATATAATGAGTGATACTGAAACGGATATCTGTTCTGATAATGAAGAAAGTGCGAACATTGCTGTTGGACGATTAATACCAGCGAAGTCAAAGAGTCGGTAAGATTTTACCTACAAACTATTTCAAGATTAGGGCACATAGAAGAAAGTTAAAACAATCAATGAAACAGTAATGCTTGTGCATTTTTAAGGATTGAGGACACTGAAATTTTCCACAACCTGGACGATCTATTCCATGGTGGAAACGGAACTACGTGTTAAGTAAAACATTAACATCCAAAACTATACGCAATTATTTGCATTATTGAAGAAACAATCTGCAGGATATCATGCTAAAAAGTCGAAGATTTTTACCAAAGAACACATTGAAAGGTTCTTAAAAGAAGCTGGCGACAAAAAGTAGTTTTTGTTGACAAAGGTATGACTACACATAACGTAGGTAGCAATGGTAATTGGAGTTGCTGGAGTTTTCAGAAAATGCGAACTAATAGTTCTGCGGGTGCAAGACGTCATAGTTGACGAAAATATTTTCAAAATTACCATTCCGGAAACGAAAACAAACGTAATATGACAGTTTGTAGTTACAACGAAAACGTTTTTGGAGTAAATTTGATTGCTTTTGTACGAAAGTAAATAAATTTACGCCCGAAAGCTACTAAACATGATCTCTTTTTTGTGAAATATTTCGACCAGAAATGTGGAGTGCAACCAGTAGGCATTAATACATTTCCAAATTTATCACGTACAATTGCTACATATCTCGGACTACCAAATGTGTCAGAGTTCACAGGACACTGCTTTAGATGGGCCAAGGGAGAGTTCACTGATCGGTAAGAAAAAATTGCCAACGACATCTTGAAAATAAAACAACAGAAGACGCGAATTTGCAGGAAGAAACGTCAGTTCAGGAAATTGATCTGCTGCCATCAAGTTCAGGAATAAATGTTCAACATTGCGCGTTTACCATAACTTTGTAGTTAATATTAATAATTGTAAAAATTAAGATGATTTGCAAATAAAAGTTAAGTATCCAATGTTTTGTTGTTGCAAGTGTTTGATTCATTACATCGCTATACATTACATGAAATGTAATGTATTTCATCACTAGTGACGAAATGAAAAACTTACATAACCATGAAACATGATAGTTATAACAAAAGTGACATTACATTAAATCAAAAATGCATGTACAACTTGATTTTCCTAAAGTAATTAGATAAACTTTGTTTTTTATTACCTTCAACCTACATATACATATTTAGATATAGAAGGTTATGCAATCGACCTTTTGTGACTATGGCTCATTTTATAACTTTTGGCCAAGTTTCGTTAAGATCGGCCATCATGTCTGGATGTCTGTCTCCGTGTCAGCGTCCGCGTCTGCGTCCGCGTCCGCGTGGGCGTCCTCGTGTTAGTGTGAGTGTGAGCGTGAGTGTGAGTGTGCGTGTGCGGTTGAGTGTACGTGTGTGAGTGTGCGCGGGCGTGGGAGAAATACAGCGGCGGCGAGGGTTTTTTTTTAGAGTCAGTTACTGTTTTTATCAAATATTTCTAAAACAGCTGCATATTTCAAAGATATAAAAATATCTAGATATACAGTCCCTACTCAAATTATTAGACTCACTCATAAAATTACCTTCGTTGTAAAATTTATCTTAATTTTTCGCCTTCAAATGCAGGTAAACTTGTAGACAGGGTTGGTGTTAGGATTGCCTAATTATATATTAAAAATTTAGAAACATAAAGTGGTCGATAATATAGATTTTTAATGAATTGTTAACTATTTGACAGATACAGAGTTTTTTGTTTAAGACGTTATTTTGCTAAGGTTAGTGATTTTTAGCAGTAAATGTTTATTTATATTTTTAAGCAAGTGTCAAATCCATAACTTGAAATATTAATTTGAAATGTTGCTATTGAAATGTGGGTGTTATTTTTTAGATGGGTAAGTCAAACGATCTAGCAAAAGAGAAAAGGGCTGCTATTGCAGCTTTGTTAAGCAATACGAAATACAGCCAAAGGGATATTGCCTTAAGGTGTGGCGTGTCACAGTCTTCAATACGCCGGATCCATCAAAATATGAATGCCAATCAGTCTACCGATGGCAATCGGAAAGGAAGGTGTGGCAGAAAAAAAGGTGGTGCCAGCTAGAGGAAGAAGAACCCTTAGAAATATTGTGCTAGATTGTCGAAGGGGAAGTTCTAGTACAATAAAAAAATTTGAGGAAGCTGGGTGCACTGTATCCATTTCTACAGTGAGGCGAAATCTGTACGACCTGGGTTTCAAATGTCGCAGGCCAATTAAGAAGCCAAGATTAACACCAGCTATGGTTCAAAAAAGGTTGACTTGGGCAAATTCCCATAAACACTTAACCATTGATGACTGGTGCATAGTAAGTTGAATTAAATCTCTTAACTTTTCCTTTTATTTACATACTTTTTCCCTATTACAGACATGACTTAGCGATGAGTCAACCTTTCACATTCTGGATGACAAGTCATAGTTTGTCCGGCGTAGGCGGAAAAATTTAATAGCGATTGTGTTATAAAAACTGTTAAGCATCCCACATCGGTCATGATATGGTTGGTGATCCGTGGCAAAGGTATTGGTCGCCTACATGTTGTTGAGGGAACGATGCGACAAGTCCAGTATCGGGAGGTTTTAGAAAGCAAACTACTTCCCCAGTTGCAGGGATGGTTTTGCAATGATAGGAAAGTGTTTATGCATGATGCCACATCACCAAACCAATAAAAAAAATTTTGGACGAACGTCAGATTCCAGTTCTACCATGGCCAGGCAACTCACCCGATATGAACCCAATCGAGAATGTTTGGGAATTTTTAAAAAGGGAGCTGGCTAAACAAAATATATCTACAAAGGTTCAGCTAATAGAGAGAATAATTTACCATTGGAACCACAATGAGCACTTAACAAAAATCGCCCTAAATTGCATATATAGTATGTCAAGTAGGATGGTGGCACTAGTTAAAGCCAGAGGCGGTTTAACTAAATATTAAGTTTTTTTGTTTTGTTTTAAGTCTTACTATAACATAGTTTCTTTAAATAAATAATTTCTTACATAACAACTGTTTATTAATCAGCCTTTACACCAGAATTATAATCTTGAAAACAATTATATTGTATAAAAACCCAAATTTGGTAAGTAAGTCTAATAATGTGAGTAGGGACTGTAGACCTTAGAAATATCGATTAAATATATTCCATGCTATTTTTTGATACGACGCGTAATTTAGCGGCAAAAAAAATTCTTAAGGTAGAATTTGAATGTTTTTTCATTATCTGAATAACGATTAATTTTATTTAAAAAAACGTGTAGACGAATTTTTTAAAGAAATGTTAATTTTACATAAATTTTCTTTATAAAGTTTTTTAATGTAAAGCGAAATAAATCTAATAATTAAATAAATATGATTGAAATTGCTGAAGTTGTATTATCAATATTTTTTTAGAAGCGGGGCTTTGAAATTTTTTTTACGTTCATGTCATTATGAACGTATAAAACAGACGTTGCATAGTGATCTAAAAAAAAAATTGAAATTAAAATTAATTCATTTCTTTTAATTCCATCTTCTAGGTTGGAACGCCTTGTGGTGTTCCAGACCAGATATTTTTGTGAGTATTTAACAGGCTTCAATCACTTAAATAGATTTTCCTTCTAAAGTAATTTGGGCAGCCAATAATCGCACAATAACAATTTTGCATTGAAATCCTTATGCTGCGGTGTCCAGTCACCACCCTGTATAACGGGAATACAATGATAATCTTTATTGATGCTTTCATTCCGTTAAATTGAAATGACATAACATAAATGTTGAATATTTCTTAAAAATTTTTTGTTTGACTCTCGTAAGGTAAGAAATTAAGTATATTTCTGTTTTCATATAACAAAACCATTGTTATGGACTTCAGCACGGCATACTTTGGTTGTAAGGTTGTAACCGAAGTCGCTTCATCACATTTGTCTATTTTTAACCATATACGCATTTTCTCAGACCACAAACGTTACAACAGGAATAAGTTGTCATGATTTCGTTTCTTCAAAATGAAAACATATTATGCACATTTAGTAAAAATTCAGTATTTCCTTATGTATCATGTGTAATAATGTTTCACATGCAAATGTGAACTAATCTCTCCATCTGTTGTCATTTATTGCTGTTGCAATACAGAAACCTGTATCAGGGAATAATGTTTCACAAGCAAATTTGAACTAATTTCTCCATCTATTGTCGTTTATTACTGTTGCAATACAGAAACCTATATCAGGGAAATCAAAAATGAAATCTGTCTAACATGAATCATAATACTTTATTAACGGAAAAATGTTTTTATTGAAAAACAAATGAAACTTACTGTAGTTCCCGTTTTAAGGTTCCAAATAACAGCACTTCCAAGTTACGCGACGTAGGTCGTATTATTATAAATTATGCAAAATACACAATGTCTAAACTCAATTGTAATATTTCAACCCACTTCTCTTACAGTTTCAGTAACGTTTAATTTAACCTATCTGATTCCGATTTATAGTCTAATCTATTGTAAACAAATCATGGAATGTTGGATACCGAATACAGGTACGTATTAAGGAACGTAAGGGTGAGTACACACACTACGTGTTTGATATACAGGTATGGAAAAATATTATCGCGGGTCTGACTTATAATAAGCAAAACAAAGACAGTACAATCAGTTCACGTGCTAAGTGAGATAGAATACACAACAAACTAAAAGCGCTGATGCCATACATGCGTCTTTTGAGTAGGCTAGTATCAATGATACATTTAATTACTACTATCAACGAGAATTGAAAATCAGTGTTTTTGCAAGTCCGTATTCCGTATCTCATGTATTCCACTGGAGAAAAAATACAGATTATTAAGTGGTATTATTCAGGAAGCACTGCACAAGAAATAATGGGCAGGTTTGCAATATCTTGAAAAGCAATAAATACCATAAGTTGCAAACAACACGAAATTCCCAATTACAGTAAACTTAGATGTTGGAGGTTTTATCATTTAATGTTTAAGTGTAAAGTATTTACTTAATAGTTTCAAAGAACATGCGACTTTTCAACTTCATCTTAATTGCTTTGGTTTCGTTAGAAATGTTGAAGCTAGATTAAAGCAGACTTCAGTAGTTCATATTTTATGCCTACATGCAAATATGTACAAGTGACAACATCGGTAAAGTTAGGTCTCTCTCACACTCATATAATGATTATTGGGTTTCTTTCTCGATTATTATAAGTCAGACCCGCAATAATGTTTTTCCTTACCTATATAATTTTGAACCAAAATTACGTACTAATGTAAAGGGCTACTGGTAGTCCAGAATAATATTGCAAACACATCAAGGAACCCAAAAACAATTAAGCAAATGAGAAAATTACAATATAGGATAAAAACTGTACACTCTATATGATACCACATACACATAATAATAAGTAAATATAGGTGGACCGGGGCCAAAATATTGGAAAACAATGCAGTAAAGTTTCTAGAAAGTAGGGTGTATAAAATCTGATAATGCACGGGTGTCGTACACTACTTGTGATACGTTAATTATATTTTCAATATATTGCTGTCAAAATGATTTTGCACAGTAATCACAGGTTTTGGAATTACTATCTAGGAAGTTTCCATCCCATTGGTTATCAATCACATTATAAATGGTAAACTGCATAAATATCAAGATATGCATTACAATAATGACGGTCAGCTTACATAAAACTACACGCAGCATAAAGCTAAAACTAAGAAATATTTACTGACCGTCAGTATCATCGACCGTTTTGCTAAACCTGGAGGGAATAGCATATTTTACAATGGACCCTGCTACTCATGGTACACATCTCGCTGCAAGGGAATCCCATGTAACCGCACTCATAGCTCCTTTCACGAGCTTCCTCACAGACTCGCCTTAACGCTGGTGCACTGTCACTTTTCAGGGTTATTGGCCCACTTCCATCGTCTCGTGCCTTACAATCTCGATTCTCTGAAAGTAAACTTTTGCCTAACTACACACACCTGAAAGAGAAATTGAAATCATTTTGCAATCACCATTATATAACGCATATTTAAGCTTTACGTATCAGGTAGAGGACGAAAGTCTAACTTGTTTATCAACTTTTGCCTGCTCACTGCTTTTTTGATCGAAACCCATTGAGCATCTTACACTTTGGGATGTTATTCAACTTTTCCTGTCGTATAAGCCAATTGCGTGACAAAATATATCTGGATGACTAACTCAACTAGGTGGAACCACAAAAAAACACAAACGCAAACCAGAAAACATTGATTTCATTTTTGGAAATATTTTACGAAGGGTTGCTTTTTCCGTCTATTTGCGAGGAAATCAAAGAAACAAATATGTGATTTTATAATGTTTTTTAGCATGTAAACTGTGTGAACTGTATGATTTTTTATTCGTACATTTTTCATTATTTAAATAGATACTATAAAATAAGCTCTCAAATTCGTAAACCGACCAGACTTTTATCGAATTTTTCACACGGCCCGGTTCGACGAGATAAGAAACGTTCCGGGTGCCGTATCGACAGAACGATTTGCATTCGGCCGCCGCTTCCCCCCTTTCGAGATTGCCTTGATCGCGTTTGAAGAAAAAATGACCGACGGCCCGACGTGAGAGTCGAGAATTCCCGGCCGACGGAGAAGGAGTGGGGAAGAGCGTTGTGACTATAGCGAGAGCGAAGCTCCATCACTAGTTTGTTACATATTGCAGTACATAAAGCAGCGTTTAAAATAGTTAGGTAAGCGGCATTCAAAAATGAGAGTTGAAATAAAACATTGTTTTTAAGCCAATAATACTGGTTGTGTGAAAATTATTAGTAATATTATACTAAGGATTATATTTTGATATATAAACGCTGCTTAATATGTAACGAACTAGCGATGGAGCTTCGCTCTTCGCTATGGTCACAACGCACCCTGATAATCGTTTACGATATTTATTTAAATGTAAAATTTTCGTCGTTCTGTGGACATGTAAATGCTACGCATTTAAAATTATGCTAGTCACAACACGTTGTAGAATACATCGCAAAGTAATTTCATCGTGCTTATTCTATTTTATCGAAAATAAAGTATATTTTGTTTAAAATGATATAGCTGTATTAGTATATTATTCAACGATCACATTATGACACTTATTAATGCATAAGTGCGAAGTTTACAACATGAGCGAGCTTGCGTGCCAGTGTTGTAATTCGTACGAATACATTAATAAGTCATAACATGCGAGTTGCATACATTACTTTTTCTACGGTCATGTGGTTTTTTATTTATTTTTTCTGTTCATGGGGTAAATCGTAACAAATGCAAGAATATATATTTTTATGAAAATATCTACCTACATAAACTAGTTTATTAAAAAAGATTCAATTAACAAGGATGTGCAATAGTTACATAAATAAGCACTTAAATTTTATTTTCAGGATTGACAAAATTAAGAATGGTAATTCCTATACAATTTGGAAATTGTTTTGATGCACTGTAGTATGCATATTGGTAAATTTCGTCGAAGATGTTGAAGTGAAATACGCATTGCTACTTGTTGATAGGTTATTATTTTCTATCGAATTTAATATTTTATTTCCTACATTTATTTTATTTTTTAACGAGTGATCAATGTATCCTTCGGCCACGGATGTAAACCTCCATCCAACGTGGCGTTTTAAAAAAGTGATATCTCCACAAAGCATCAATTAATTTATTTTTCGCAAGTATTTGTAGCTTGTTACATTATGAAAATTTGAGTCATTATGATGGTCATAATGATTCAAATTTCTGAATCATTATGAATGAATTATAACATAGCCGTAGAAAAAAAATATTATTGAATGATTATCGTTTTTGCTTTCATTGTATACTTGATTTGAATGTAGTTAATATGTGATATTAAAAAAACACGAAAATTAAAAAAAAAAGAAATCCACGTGCGGGAAATGTTAAACTTTATAATTTTTGAGTAATAGTAAAAAGAATTGTCATTTTGACGTTTAATGCAACAAAACTAATATTTACGACAGTACTAACTTAAACATTTTGATAAGTAATATTATTTATTAACCTCAATATCTAACTTTGCCGATTGTCATTCAAAACTAAATGTTGCCAAACTATATTATTGGAAGCATTCAACCTTTTGACGTGCAATGTTACCAAAATAATATTAATGTAAGTACCAACTTAAACATTTCAGTAGGTAACATTATTAACCTCAATGTTTGACTTTAACAATTGGCATTCAGAATTTTAAATGTCGCGAAATTACATTTTTTGCAAATATTCAACTTTTTGACGTGCAATGTTACCAAAATAATATTAATGTAAGTACCAACTTAAACATTTCAGTAGGTAACATTAGTAACCTCAATGTTTGACTTTAACAATTGGCATTCAGAATTTTAAATGTCGCGAAATTACATTTTTGCAAATATTCAACTTTTTGACGTGCAATGTTACCAAAATAATATGAATTTACCAACTTAATCATTATTAACCTCAATGTCTGACTTTACCAATTGTCACTCAAAACTTTAAGTCTTGCCAAACTATAGTTTTGGAAGCATTCAACTTTTTAACGTGCAATGTTACGAAGATAATATGAACGATATATATGTATGTGTATATGGGCAGTAACAATAGGGCAATTCTTGACATATGGGCAGTTTTCCTTTCTAGATAGCCCCAACCTTGAATACATACTAATCATACCAGATTCAGACATGGGTTACATTGTAGTCTGTGCTTCGGACAGTCCGTTTGAATTACGCGAGCAACATAGTGACTTACCCTTAGCATCAGAACATAACTCCACCTGGTTTCAATTTAAAAAATCATTACTCATCTTGTGTCCGATACGTAATCGTTCATTATAGGAGCCTAAAGTCATGTTTAGCGCTTGACTTGAAATTAACTAAATTAAATAGAATCTTGAGCTTTAAGGCATCTCCCTTTGGGTGGATTCGGACCATGGCCATCAACTGAATACAAAGATTATAATCTGGGCCAGATTCGGGCCATGGCCATCAACTGAATATAAAGACTATACGATAACGTTGGACTGATTGTACACAATTATGAATTTCTATAAATATGTATTATGAATTGTCGTAAAAAGATTGTGTGTGTGCGTGTGCGTGTGCGTGTGCGTGTGCGTGTGCGTCAGCGTGTGCGTGTGCGCGTGCGCGTGTGCGTGCGCGTGCGAGTGCGTGTGCGAGTGCGAGTGCGAGTGCGAGTGCGGGTGCGGGTGCGGGTGTGGGTGTGAGTGTGAGTGTGAGATAATAAAATTTGTCAAATCGCCATTATTACTGCGATGGAAAAGATAATTACTGGACTAATATCTTGATAGTACGTCGTAATTTGCTAATGTTATCGGAATATTTTATTTAATGTATTTTTATGTAAGAAATATGGGAATGTGTGTAATTGATATTTGAGTAAAGGTTGAACAGAAAAAGGAAACATATATTAGGGTAGAGAAACAGGTATTCTGCCGAAACTGACGCGACGAATTGTTGAAAATTTCTATACGTGCGCTCTTGATATAAAAATGTCACTGATTTAATAATTAATACCTGCGGAACATAGTGCAAATCCAAAGGGATCTTTGTTTGACACGTTGAAACTTGAGACCTAAATGTAGAGCTTGTTACGGACGAATGCATATTTTAAAAATTAAGATTTCGTTCCATAACTAATATGAAACTGTTCCAACGTAATGTTTCTTGTTTTTTTCATTACTTTGTGGTTTTGTTTTAATTAGAAACTTCCATTGTAAACCGTTCGATCTATAAATTTTTGTCGTGTACTTTTTAGAAGAACTAAAAGGATAACTCGTTCATTTTTTTGTGTAGGTTTTAATGTAAGTTTTTCTAAAAATGAATATATCATTAATAGTCGTTGCCCCGAGTTTAAACCGCGTGCCTTAACTTGTTGTGTTGTTGTAAAGTGTTTAACAAATGGGAATATATTCAAGTGTAAGTAGGTGCTTTTATTTAATGAAAGCTCGCATCAAATAATTCTACAAGCCTATGTATTAACAATCGAGCATGACCTTGCAAAGGTATCTCATTCGCACGCGGGCTCATTAAAATGAAATCTGCTAAAATAAAAGACAGTACACGGCTCCCTCGCTCATTACTTAGGTGAATTAGCATTGTTATTTATTGTTTATATTTATATTTGTGTAGAGGTGGACATGGACGAACTGTTACAGAATAAAGCTTGGTTATAATTGTAAAAAGGCAATTGCCGGGTGTTTACATACTCCCGGGTCCAGATGACCAGATGTTTTTATGGTTGCATAGATCAATGTGTAACCTGAGAAAGGTACGCCGTATTTTCTTTAAACCACTCAAGCTTGTATATCGGTCACAATGTTATGATTTATTTACAACTTATCTTTGTAAGTGTTAGGTGTAGTTGCATATAGTGTAAAACGACCTTTAGTTGTTAGTAATGGATAACTAGCGTAAGGTTGTTGACAGGGAGGTTCTGTATAATAAAACTAATAAATACCTATTTATAAACAATCTTTAATCGTAATATAACATGGTGTGTGGTGTGTGAAACGTAAATAATAAATAGCCAGCTAGTTTGGTTTTGAAATAAGTATTTTTGTTCCTGAAAACGAAACTTAAGAGAAAACAAAATGGACACTTTTAAACCGCCAAATTGTTTGACTGATTACGATATAAAAAATTGGTATTTTTGTGAAAACAGACAAAATAAAAGCGAGTGAAGAAACTAAAATTGCCATATTGCTTAATTGTATCGGAAACGAAGGTCTTGATATTTTTAATACCTTCGAAGAAGATAATAAAGCAACCCTGCAGAAAGTATTAGAAGCCTACGACGGACATTTTCTTCCTAAAAAGGTGATTCCAGTAGAGACATTTAAATTTAATAATTTGGTTCAATTACAATCGCAGTCAGTTGAACAATATCTAACAGAATTGAAAAAACAAGCCAAGCTGTGCGATTTTGTGTGCAAGAAAGATGCGTGTAATCAAAGCTATGAAGAGAGAATGATAAGAGACCAGTTAATAGTTGGCATAAATGATAAACAAATTCAAGCAAGATTATTAAGGGAAAAGGATATCTCTGTGTCGGGAATTGTGGAATATTGTAAATCTGTAAAACTAAGCCAAGAACATTTAAAAACACTTAACTCTGAAGTGGAAGTTGGTGTTGTGAAACAAAACGGTAAAATAAAATACATTAGGTGTTCATACGAACACTTACCAAATAAGTGTCCAGCATATAAAAAAACGTGTGCTTATTGTCAAAGTATAGGACATTTTGCTGCAACGTGCTTTAAAAATAAAAACAAAAAAGTATCTGAAGATTTACATAATCAACCAGAAGGAGAAGCGAGTACTAGAAAAATCGATACTGTAGACATGAAGAAAGAAGTTAACCAGAAGCAAATTAGACGAGAAGAAGAAACGACAAAAGAGGTGAAAGAATTGTTTATTAATGAATGTAACAAAAATGGTAAGATTTTATGGAGTGAAGAATTAACTGTAGAGAATGTTAGGGTAAAATTTAAACTCGATACGGGTGCTGATTGTAGCATACTGCCTAAATATATCCTTAATCAAATAAAAGGTAAGTACATAATGTATAACTATCCTGTAACACTTGTGTCCTACGGAAATTTTAGATTTAAACCTTTAGGTGAAGTTAATTTGACATGCTGTTTTAACGATGTAAAAAGAAATGTTAAGTTCATTGTGGTTGATTTTAAAACTGAACCTTTATTGGGACTGGACGAGTGTATAGGATTTAAATTAATACAAAGAATTAATTATTTAGGAGTTTGTTCCAAATCAAAAGATCAAGTTTATCATGACTATAAAAATGTTTCCGAGGGAATTGGCAAACTCCCCGGTGTTTGTTCAATTAAATTAAATAGTAATGCCAAACCAGTAATTCAAGCTCAAAGAAAAGTACTCTTTTCTTTACATTGACAAATTACACGAAGCATTAAACAATCTTGAAACTAAAAATATTATTCAAAAAGTAGATTATCCTACTAGCTGGGTAAATAATCTAATAATTGTAGAAAAACCAGACAAAAGTTTAAGAATTTGCATAGACCCTAGACCACTAAACCAGTTTATTCAAAAGGAGCATTTTCCTATTCCTACATTAAATGACATTATTAGTAATCTTACAGGCAAAAGTGTATTTACAGTAATTGTCATGAAGGAAGGGTTTTGGCAGCTTGTTTTAGATGATGAGAGTGCAGATTTGTGTACTTTTAATTCGCCTTTTGGTGGATATCGCTTTAATCGTGTACCATTTGGTATATGTAGTGCCCCCGAGATTTTTCAAAAGAAGTGCATTTCAATTTTTGGAGATATATCAGGTGTTGAGATATACTTCGATGACATAATTGTATCTGGAGTAGATGAAACCAGTCATGATGTTGCACTTAAAATGGCTTTTGATAGAGCATTGAAATATAATGTCAGATTCAATTTAAAGAAATTACAGTTTAAATTGAGCGAAGTTAGTTTTATGGGACTAATAATTTCTAAAGAGGGTATAAGACCTGATCCAGAAAACATTAAAGCTATTTCTGCTATCGAATGGCCCAAAAATAGAGGTGATGTTTTGAGAATTCTGGGTTTGGTTAAATTCTTTGCAAAATGTATTCCCAATCTTTCGCAATTAACCGCTAATATGAGAGAATTAACAAAAAAGAATGTTGAATTTTCTTGGTGTTCTGAACATGAACGAGAACTTAATATACTTAAAGCATTAATATTTAAGTCGCCTATTCTTAAAATTTTTGATCCTAAACTACCAATAGTTATTCAATGTGATGCTTCTTCAGAAGGCTTAGGTTGTATATTGCAGGACGGCTGTCCACTTGCGTTTGCCTCTAGGTATTTGACAAAAACAGAAAAAAAATGGGCACAAATTGAAAAGGAATTAGCGGCAATCACTTTTGCTTTTCAAAAATTCCATTATTTCGTTTATGGATTTGAAGTAACAGTACAAACTGATCACAAACCTTTAATACCCATATTTGCTAAAAATATTGACAAAGTTACAGCCAGGCTGCAAAGAATGCTTTTGCGATTGTTAAAATACAAAATCACTATAACCTACCTACCAGGAAAAGACATGCTTGTTGCGCATATTTTATCACGTTCATTTCTGAAAGATCCTGTTGATGATGACCTAGAATTGGAATATACAGTCCACTCTTTATATAACAACATTCCGATTTCACATGAGAAAAAGTTACTATTTGAAAAAGAGATCAATCATGACAAAATACTTTCAGAAATAAAAACCTTTTGTATAACTTCTTGGCCCAACGCAAATAAACATTTACCAACTGAACTAAAAGCATTTACAAACTAAAAGACAGTATATATTTATCTAACGAATTGTTATTTCTGAATTAAAATTATTGTACCAAATTCTCTAAGACAATCTATGTTAAAACTAATTCATGAACCACATTTCGGAATAGAAAAATCAAAACAACGTGCCAGACAAATATTCTATTGGCCAAATTTATCTAAAGATGTAGAGAAATTTATCAATAATTGTGAAACGTGCTTATTAAATCGTAAGTCTAATCAAAAAGAAACTTTAATATGCCAAGAGTTTGGCAGTACATATATTCAGATTTCTTTGAATTTGACAAAAGAAATTATATTTTATTAGTCGATTCATATTCAAACTGGTTAGAAGTAACTGAAACAAAAACCAAAACAGCTAATGATGTAATTAAATTTTGTAAAGAAAAATTTGCACAATTTGGTATCCCAGACAAATTATTTGCAGACAATGTTCCATATAATTCACAACAATTAAAAGATTTCGCTAATGAGTGGAATTTTGATTTAATTTTTAGTAGTCCCCATCACCGTCAATCTAATGGACTTGCAGATAGATATGTTGGCATTGTAAAGGAAATGTTAAAAAATCAAACTCTAATGATGACCTAGCTCTATGTATCATGGAACATCATACCACCCCAATTACACAACTAGAGTATTCTCCCGCTCAAATATTTTTACATAGAATTTTTAAAACAAGAATTCCAGTGTCAGAAAGAGCTCTTGAACCTATTCTTATAAATCCCAAAGAATTGCAATTAAAACTACAAAAAAGACAAGTAGAACAAAAAAGTTACTATGATAAATCAGCTAAAGACTTACCACCATTAAAAATAGGTGAAAACATACTGATGCAAAAAGGGAAAACTTGGGTGAAAGGAAGGGTAGAAGAGAAAGTCAATAACAGATCATTTATGGTCAAAGATACTTGTGGAAATAGTTACAGAAGGAACAGAAAATTCCTAAATAAATCCAATCTTGACCATAAAGATTATATTGATTTATATGAATATAATTCACTCAATCCTACTAGAAATGAAATTCTTGAAACTACTGAACTTCACGTTTCTAACCAAAATAATGAGACAGATTATGGTGTTAGTAGTCATGTTGTAGATATTACTGATACGACTGACCAAGTAAGCAATACTAGAAAACGTAATCGGCCTCAATACCTGAAAGATTATGTTAAGTAAAAAAAAAAAAAAAGTTTTTAATTAACCTACTTGTTTGTTTTAATAATCATATTTATGTTATTAGTTATTTTTATAGAATGTATGGACTGTAGTTTAAGAGGAAGCGTGTTAGGTGTAGTTGCATATAGTGTAAAACTACCTTTAGTTGTTAGCAATGGATAACTAGCGTAAGGTTGTTGACAGGGAGGTTTTGTATAATAAAACTAATAAATACCTACTTATAAACAATCTTTAATCGTAATATAACAGTAAGTCTTTATTTTAATGAGTTTTTGTGTTAGGTTGTTTAAGTAGAATTGTTTACCTACTAACTAATTTCTCTTTATATATAATTTATAGTAACTATACATATGTATTTTATGCTTTAGTAGCCGCTAAACAATTGTGTACGTGTAAATTCCTTGTCTATTTTCTTTTGTCCTTGCCTTTACCTTATTATCACCTGTGCAATTTTACTGTTGTATTTTATATGTACCGTAGTTTGCCTTATTGTTTTATTTGCTTATTTACTTAAAGACCGGTATGATTGGTTTTAGAGGGGCACATGTTTGGCAATTCAATTTTAATTCTGATTTATTTATGACAGAATTGTGGGTGTGACTACATGGTTTTTTTTATTGTGTTTATGTGTAGTCAAACTTCTTTTTATTTATTTCATTTCTTAATGTATACTTTTGTACGCACTTTAAACTGATTTAATGGTGTTTTGTTATATATTTAACCCCTTCAGTGTTTTTTTTGTGCTATTTGATTTATTAATGTACTTGTGTAATTACTTATTTATGAATAAAGTGGGTTTTCTTGGTGGTTCTTTCCCGCAGATTAGTAGATTAACGGGTTGAACCATCCTTGCGCAAAGCTCGTTAATTTTAAATTGAGTAGTTTCATTGCTTACCTGCCCCCTGATGCAACACTCAACATCATCCGGCCTATCTAATTCAAATAGCACAACGTATCTACCACTAGACGGGCAATTCTATTGGTTAGATTTGAGGTTTGCGACCAATTAAATACCAGACTTGTAAATAAATTCTAATGTTTTAATTATTACCAGGAGAGTCAATGCAAGGCAAGCAATTAATTAGAATAATAGTAACATTATTGTCAGTAGAGTCAAGGTAAATCACTTAGCGATTGTTTTGTTCTTGAGTTTGCTTTATTGCGAATAAGTTCAAATTACACTTTTCAAGATAGGCTACTTGCGGGAATGCTACAGGGTGGTGCCGCGTGACGTGACGTTGTGTTGCATTAGGGGCGTGTTTACTTATCCGTTTTTATTACAGTAACTTTTCCACTTTTAATTAAAAAGAAAAAAATAATGATGAAAAGGAGAGGTTGAATTGTTTAAAATTGAACAAATCAATTTAGTTTTTTTTGTAAGTTTTTGTAATTTTTTTGTTGAAAAACAGGCATTGTGAGAGTGAATGGTTATTAATGCTCTGTTACGAAGGGCAAGGGGGAAAAAATTTCTTCCTAAGTCAAATAAAACAAATAAAGAAAGATTTTGAGGTAATTATTGTGCACAAATTTTTTTCAACTGATTAAGGAATTTTATTAATTATAAAATTGTAATTAATCTGGAAAGCGTTGACTTCTTGATTTATTAAATTATAATAATTGATCAAGGACAACTGTATTATCTAATAGGAGTTAGTATTTAGATTTTAGCGTATTACACTACAATATTATTACTTTTCCAGGCTTGTTCGTTAACAATTGATACTGGAAGGTGTTACCTTCCTGTTTGTTAATTGTAGGTGTAGATCTTTAAGATGTTGTGCCTACTACTCCATTAACGTTTTATTTAAGTTATCCAGATTATCCTTATCTACCGCTTGGTCCGCACGGTTGAAAGTAATTTTGCCATTTAGTTCCCGAGTAGTACCCCCCTTTAATGTTGTCCGCATTTGCGGAGGCTTTGACAAGCAGGGCCTTTAGAGTATTGTCTCTAGTGTCAGCTCTGTCGTGTTTATCAGGTTGGGATCTATTTCCTCTTGTCTCGCCCTTTTAGTAGTAGTACTTGCAGATAGCTATGTTTTTCGCGGACACGCGAACAGGCGGACACGCAGGCACACGGCCGCGCGGACACGTGCACACGCAGACACTCAGACACACGGACGCGCGTACTCACGGATGCGCGGACGCACGAACACGCGGCAACGCGGACACGAGAACACGCGGTCATGCGTACACGTGGACACGCGGAGTCGCCGGAGTTCGGGGGCTCCTGTAGTTTAGCGAACGATAGTTGGCTTTTACTGTGCCGCTTACTGGTTTGTTGCTCTTAATTGGCGTTATCTTGCTTTGTGCAGCCGGGATTATGTTATTTTGCTTTAGTTACGCTATAGCGGCTTTTTGCTGTATCTCACATATCATCGTGGTTAGTTCCATTAACGTTTTATTTAAGTTATCCAGATTATCCTTATCTACCTCTTGGTCCGCACGATTGAAAGTAATTTTGCCATTTAGTTCCCGAGTAGTACCCCCCTTTAATGTTGTCCGCATTTGCGGAGGCTTTGACAAGCAGGGCCTTTAGATCCATTATGAGTATTGTCTCTAGTGTCAGCTCTGTCGTGTTTATCAGGTTGGGATCTATTTCCTCTTGTCTCGCCCTTTTAGTAGGCGGTCTTTTGACACTGACTGAGTCTTTCGTATAGGCCTGTCTCCTATTATTAAAACTGGGCCAGCCGGTCGTTTGCAGTAGCAATATCCTGCGTCGTCGTTTTTACATTCTGTTGTGTGGGTAGGGGTGGTGATCTACCTAGCTATTTACGTGCTTTAAACACCGATTCTTCCGGTAGTGCGAAGACATCCTCGTCTTTTATTGAGTTTGCTTGTGTCTGACTTATTTTGTATAAGAAGTAAAAAAGTATAAAATAAAATAAAACTTACGCTACGGTCTATAGATGGATTAAAAGATATTGTATAGATAAAAGTTACGGCAACTTACGCTACAGAATATGACTAGATTGAAAGATATTGCATAAGTAAAACTTACGACTATATTAAAAATATGAAGGACGAATGCCTTACTCTGTATAACGGGTTTTAGGCCCTTCTCTTTATCACAGGCTGAAAACTGAGATTTCGGGGTTTCGCTCCTACAATCTAAACAAGGTGGGAGAAAAAGCGTTAAGTGCAGTCCGCAGTGGGCCCCCTACCGGCGAGCGACCGGAGTAGGGGATAAGACCTCCTGCCCCTGATGCTGGCCCGGTGTGGTTGCTTAGCCCTACCAAGGAACTGATGTTCTGACAACCTCCGCGTTAGAGGACTTACAAACTGCCTTGGTTTGATTTCCGAGGTCACCACTAGGAGGTGTTTCCTCCACAGTACAGGTCGACTTATTGCCAGTTAACTTTTCCAATACCCTTGTTTATTTGATCGGAGTTTGAGTTAAAGGATAAAAACAATAAAAGTAGTAAGTTCTACTGCAGACTCTTTGTCTTAGAATTTAATATATACAACCTCATTGGTTACGATATCGCCACTGCGCGGACACACAGAAGTGATCATCTACAAATAATTATTGCATACAATTTTGTCGGATTTATGGGAAATACGTGCTCAGGTGAGCTCTCTGATATGTTCTTTTCTCCAACACAATTGTGGTACGATAATTAATCACTTGGATTAGACATAACCTCACAGGTATTTTTTCCATAAGGACACATTATTTCTTGTATTTCAAATCGCTATAGGGTAAGAGTGTAACTATATATTTGTTTGTTAGCTCTCCTTTATTTATTTTAGGGAGGGATCATATGCTATTGTGCTTTTCGAAACAGAGCTTTTCTCGAACTCGTATTTGGTTAAATTTTACATGGCTTAAAGTTAGTATTAATATTCTGTGATTAGCTACCTCGTTGAATGTAAGATCTCTGTTCATGCTTTCGTTTTGATTTGATATATTTAATTTTAGAGGTACGTTTTGCGTACTACGTTTTACTCATTACACACGATTAAGTTACCTATTACATAGTATGTAATACCTGGTGGTGTATAACTGAAAAACGTTTTGTCTTTGAGTTGGATCTTGTGGACAACCTAGAAGATGTCACTTGGATATTGAAAGATACACACATCACAAAAGTCTAGGGATATTTTTTTTTTAATAAAAAACTATCAAGTATTTTGGTTTTTTTGAAGTGGTTTGCATATAGTAAATTAGCACAATGCTTTTAAAATATTCTAAATTAAAATTGTTAAAAAAACAAAAAAAAACAGTCTCAAAAGCTTTAATGAAGTTTATTAGCAAAAAGTCGATTTTATGTAATCACAAGAAATTGAAGTGTCATCACTTAAAATATACATTAATTAAATTTAATAAAGAGTATTGCCTCCTCTTTGATTTAAAACGGCTCTGCATCTTCTAGGCATTGATAAAATTAAATTATCTATTGCATCTTGTGGTAACTGTTGCCAGTGTCTTACCAGGGCATCACGAAGCTGGATCTGAGTATGAATTTCGTCCAATTCACTTTCAATGCTTCTTCCCAACATGTCCCACAGTGTTCAATGACGTTTAAGTCTGGGGACTGGGCAGGCCATGGTAAAACAGAAATGTTTTCGTTTACCAGCCACTCGGTAACAGCACCTGCAACGTGTGGGGTGGCATTATCATGCATCAGCATGAACTCAGGTCCAACAGCACCTGCGAATGGAAGCACTATAGGCCGCAGTACCCTATTCAAATACCCATCGGCATTTAAAAATCTTTCTAGAAAAACGAGATCTGTTTTTCCGCCAATGCAGATACCACCCCACATCATTACGGTACCTCCTTTGTAAGAATGGGCCTCCTGAACACATCTGAGCCTTTCTAAGTTACCAGGTCGTCTCCACACTCTAAGTCTTCGACTGTCAGGGTGTATTCCAAACCGAGATTCATCTGTGAACAAAACTCTAGACCACTGGTCCTCTGTCCACAGAATATGCTCTGCAGCCCATTCTACTCTGCGTGCTCGATTACCATGCCGAATTGGTGGAGCTCTTATTGGACGTCGGGCATGGAGATCAGCTTCATGCGATCGATTTCTGATTGTTTGAGAACATACAGTTACATTATGAGTGGTCCGAAGCAGTGAAGTCAATTGTTTAGCCGTAGTTGTTGGACGTCGTCTAGCTTCCAATGTTAAGTAGTGATCTTGAACTGCGGTAGTAACGCGTCCACGACCTGGATGTTGTTCACTAGGATCTGCGGATGTCCTATATCTACGCCATAATCTGCTAATAACACTTTGAGAGGTGTTTAAAGTTGCTGCAACATCCACTTGCCTTCGACCAGCTTCGAGCATACCTACAGCTCTGTTCATTTCAGCTAAATTTAAATGTCGTCGTTGTTGATTATCTTCCATAATAACAGCGCCAATAAAACTTAAATCACCCCAAAATAAACTTAAATTAACTGCAAATAATAATTAAACGATTCTCTAACAACACTGGAATTGCTTCACTTTCAGTTGAATTAACAATAAAGCATTTGCATTTGTTTGTTTGTTTTTTAAACAATTGCTATCGCTAATCGAAAGACTAGCACTAACATACTTGATCAATGACATAGGTATTTGTTAACAAAATTCATTGAAATATATTAAAAAAAATATATCCCTAGACTTTTGTGATGTGTGTAAGTTACCGACTATACATACGTTCTTGTATTATCTAGGCTTGATGCTTTATTAATTGCATACCAGAACCAACTAATCTTATAAGATTGTATAGACATATTTTGATTGATTTGATAAACATTTAAGTGTAGTTTCATCACTTTAATTATTCACTTGTACGTTAATTTGCTTTACGTGTACTTTGAGGTCAATGGCCACAATGCCAGCTTCTATTTCATGTGTTTAAAATTTAGATATAGTAAAACTGTACAACTGAATGCATTCAGCTCTACGGTTGGTAAGCCTTGGCCGCAGTTTGAAAACAATCTTAATAGCAACTATATGTTTTGAGTGCCATATACTGGTATAGTTTTTCTACTTCTATGGTATATGCTATGCAGTTTCTATTATTCTTAACAACACAAAAACTAATATGGGTTTGCATCTGGGTTCCTTTAATGGACTCAGTATAAAATGTAAATATATCTTTCCAAACATTCTCAAACAGGGGGTGCCAAAAATTTTATATTTCTGGATATACACATTGTCAAACCAACTATTGTACTACGCATAAACACAATCAATGTATTGCAGTGGTAACTATGGTATGCAAGGTATCTTCATTAGTGCATATGTAGCTCTAACCAACAAATTGCATTAAATATGACAGTGTGACACTTGTGTTTTTTTTTAGCCTTTTGTCATAGTTGATAGTACATTAAACTTCAGATTTTCACTTCAGTGTTGCTAACTTATGGAAAACTAGATGCATAAACTATAGATGTAAGATATTATACGACGGTGTGCATGTGTATAAATAATGCATGTGTACCAGAAGGATATAGCTGCAGTTTATGCTGTGTCTAATAAGAAAAACCCTTAAATGTACCTTTTGAAAAAATATTTCAAAGCTTCAAGCAGGAAGTGCTTCGAAGTTTAACATTTCCGGATAAACATACATACATTGTCGTAGTAACTCAATGCATTATAAGAATAACTATATTATGTAAGGTAGTAATGATGGATTCCCAGTTAAGGTGGGATAGTCAGATACAACACCTAACTAGTGAAATAAGAAAGCTTATTTGTCTGTTTAAGTCTATTAATGGTATGAGTGAATTCTCAAAAAAAATAATTTATCATGGAATTTGCCAGTCATTATTAACATATGGGTTATTAGTACAAGGCTCAACACCCGATTCTTACATGAAAAGATATTGTTTTGCAAACCTTTCCTTTTCTCTTCAGAAGAACTATTTAAAAAGACCAAATTATTGTCTATTCATCACCTGTATGCCACTGCATTGTTGAAATATATGTATAAAACATACAACCAATTAAGACTTAATAACAGCTTTTTTGATCATCCAATGAAATACAAATACACCTGGTACAATCCCAAGGACAGAAATCAATGATCGATTATATAATCTCAAATAGAAACCTTAAACCAACCCAAATTCTAGATGTAAGAAATTTCAGGTCACCCAACATAGAATCGGATCACAACTTGGTCCTTTGCATACTTCGCTTGAAAGTCACATTACAGAAGAAGAAGACACCGGTTTATAACGAAAAGTTAACCATTGAGCCATTAGAACAAAGTAGTACAAGGCACCTCTATCAAAGCAGATTAGAACAAAGGAAACAGATGATAGAATTGACAATAATGCCTGGCAGAAGAAAAAAGATAACATAAATACAGTTGAATTGGAAGCCTTAGGAAAAAGAAAACATACATGCAACCCGTAATGCTAAACCTTGGTTTACAAGGTAAAAGAACTAGGAGTAATGAAAAAACAAGGTTAGATACAGTACAGATCTACAAAGTTGAAAATACACAAAACAGAGTATATAGAGAAAAGAAACAGAGTTAATGCAAGAGTAAGGGAAGTAAAGAAAGATTACTGGCAAAATTTCACACAGAAGATGGAAAGTGATCTTTACGGCGCACAAAAGAAAATATGGAAATTGATAAGGGGACGAAAAAAGAAGTTAATGAATACAGAGAAATTAAAGTAATAAGTAAAGAAGAGTGGACAGTGCACTTTCAGAAGCTACATAACAATGATGTTAGTGAACAAGAACTAGATACCCAAGAGCATACTGAAAGTGTGACCATAAGCGAATCACAGGTCGAACGTGCGGTAAAGAAACTTAAAAACAGAAAAAAAGTTAATCACGACAATAGTACTAATTAGCTAATTAAATGTAGAGGAAAGAACCTAGCAAGTGAAATCATAAAACTGTTTCAAAACATGATGTAAAGTACGTGTATTCCATCAGATTGGTTGAAAAGCATTACAGTACCTATACACAAAACAGGCGAAAAAAAGGGTCCTAACAACTATCGAGGAATTACATTATTAAGCAACACATGTAAATTATCCACATGCATACTAAAAGATATCTTAAATGGCTACATAACAACATGACTTTCGGAAAAACAGGTCGACAATAGACGTGATATTTATCATAAGACAAATAAAAAAGAAAGCATTAGAATTCAATAAGCCAGCATACATGCGTTTTATTGATATGACCAAAGCTTTCAATACGGTGAAACTCAAAAATATTATAGAAAGATAAAATCCAAGAACATACCCTATAACATCATAAACATCATAGTAAACCTTAACAAAAACAACACAACAAAAGTAACAGTAAGCAAAGAACTTCCAGAAGAACAAGGGACTAGATATGGAGATAGCCTTGGTCCATTGCTTTTTAATATAATCATGAATGAGATAATAGAAAAGGTTAAAGCTGTTGGGAGAGGTTATACAATGGGAAGTAACAATATAAAGCTGGTAGGCTACGCAGAGACATAATAGAATACAATATGGAAGTAAATATAAACAAAACAAAAGCTCTCAATATATGTAAACAACCACTACGGTGTAAATTCTCAGTAAATGGCCAGACCATAGAACAAGTTGTGAAATTTAAGTAGCTATCTACGGCGACTTGTACACAGAAGTACTAAAACAAACGACAAAAGCAGCCTAAAAGATGTCATACGGCGAAATGAATATATGAATGTAGAAGAAAATGTTAAAATGTATAAAACAAGCATACAACCTATTATGGCATATACAATAGAAACAAGTTCCGACACTAAACAGTTGTTGTACACCAACAAAATGAAGATCTTAAGAACAATAGCTGGAAAGACCCGATACGATAGAGTGAGATATAAGAGATATATGTAAAACTGAAGACGTAGTGAAATGGAGACGAAACAGAAAACGGAAATGGAAACAGCATGTAGATAGGATGGAAGATCAACGTATAGCAAAAATATGTATGACTCAAAAACATATAGACAAAGACTGCCAGGGAGACCTCCCAAATGCTTGCAGAATTGTTGGACATCATCCTCACAGGAACAAGACTGACCAGTTAAACAGGCCCTAGACCTGCAGAAGAAGAAATATAAACATAAGAACATGCTATTTAATACCCCAAATCATAATTATACCAGATTTAAAATTTCACACTTGTCATATACTCTACCTACTAAAAAACAAATGGCACAAAATAACTTCACTTTCCACGTGTTCAAGATTTATAACTATTTACAATCAAAGTACAACATTAATAAGTCTAACAAGTCCTTTATGACAAAACTTAAAAAATGCTTGTTTCACGGAGTATAAGAGAGGTTCAAAATATTTGTACTGATCCAAACTTAAAGTTTAGATGTTTACTGCAGGAGTAAGCATTTTCATCGTCCAACGTATATGTATTAAAATTGATAATGTAAGTGCATTACCTTCGAATTTTACATTTATTTGTAGTTATCTCAATAGTAATAGTACTATTATAACACCAATATCGTTTTCTCCAAATAAATGGTTTATTATTATTATTATTAGAATGGAGTTCACACATGGAAATATTGAATATTTCTATAAATAGTATAATGATTACTATGACAATGTATGCATGTTTATCCAAATGCCAAATTTTGAAGTAGGGGAGACCAGGGTTACTGCGGACAGTTTTTTTTAAACATATGAAACATAACTTATTCGTGCATTGAAAAGAACCAAACTTATATATGATGATAACTGGTATATTAGACAACTTTTTGTTGTTTATAGTGAATTAATTTGCAACAATTTTAAAATTAATCAATATTTTACCAATATATGATGTTTGTCCACTCTAACCCCATCATGGGGTCAGAGTGGACAATGAGACAACGGCACTGGGGCTAAAGTGGACACAAAGATCATGTCGACTGAATCAATATTTTATTACTTAACACACGTTATATCCATCAAAATCTACAGCAAAATGAAAAAGTCTGCCTTGTCTCTTGGTAACTGAAGCTATTGGTGACGCTAATATTGAAACAATATCCTTTTGTTCTACTTCAGATATATCTGGCACATCAGGAACACTGAAATTTTTCACCTTTTTTTTTTTAGAAAATTTATAGTGAACTCATTTCTCTGAAATGCCTCTTCCTCACGGCCCATGTAGTACTTAAAGGTTTTCTTTGTAGCAAAACGTACTAGTATAAATGATCCAACGGAAACCTCCTCATCGGCGGTTAATTGTCCAATGGTGTTGAAAGGAACTTCGTCTTCATCTTCAACCAAACCTTCATCTTCGGAATCAAAAATAATGTCTGTATCCGACTCACTGTCTGAAACTTCAATTTTGGCCCTTTTCGTTTGTTTACAGAAAAGTACTTTTTTTACAACTTTGGCAGCTTGCAATTTGGCGGCACTCTCAGCTTTGACTTTATCTCGGGGTTCTAGTTCTTCCTTAACAGGAGTGCTTGTGTAGATTGTAGATTTCCTTTATTTCCGCGAATATTTAGTTCTCGGGGCTTTTTGTAATGGTCGCCAATCTTCTGGTACAATTATACTTTTGGTTGCTTCAGCTGCTTTTTTTTTCGTCAAATTCCGTAAAAGATGTTTGACTAAATTGTCGCTGCTGTCTGGGAAACAAAGTAGGGCCTGGTATTGTAGCTAATGTTTGATCCACATGATCTTCTGCAGAATGTTGGCTGGAGAAGGAAACTTCTTGCTGTTCTTCAAGAGCAATTGGCAGCTGTGGCACTGTACATGAAGATGGTTCATTGGTCGTTTCCCACGCAGGGGAGGAGGCTGATCTGTTACTTACGATGGCTGGAACATGTCTTGGTCCAGTGCTAGACGATCCAATGGCCACAATCCAGGTGTGGAAAACCCAGACAAAGTATTTTTTGCAGTAAAAGCAGACAAATACGCTTTACCGCTCAATGCAGCAATATAATCAACAGTGATTGGCCTGCCAGGATATGTTCGCACCTAGTCACTCATAGCCACTTTAATATATCCTTTAAAGGGGCCAAATACTGCCACATCCAGTGGCTGCATACGCTGCGAACAATGGGGTGGGAATGATAGCAAGCTGATTCCGGATTCTCTAGCAAAATTTATTTCTTTGACACTCACATGACTCGAATGGTTGTCCATCAATACCAATAAGCGGCGATTGATTGACCACGAAAAATATTCTTTACTATGTTGCAGAACCTTCAAAAATAGATCTTTGGTCATATACCCTAACTTGTCTTTCATGTGCACATGAGGTAAAATGAAAACAGGTGGGACTGCTACTCCTGAAGCAGATATAAGGGCGCAGAGCGACACATTTTTACCTCTTTCTTGGGAAGCGACAGTGCCAACTGCGGGAATACCAGTCTCATCAAGGTTTATGATTCTATCTAAGATTTGCACATAATTATCAAGAAAATTAGCAAAATGCGGCATCACGAGCCAAACTTGTATTTTGCGGTCAACTACATGATAATTCTGGATGTCGTTTTATGAATCCGAGGATCCAGTCCTCGGTTGCCATTTTATTCACATTCCAAACATTTGAATAGTTTGTTTTTTGTAGAGTTGTGGCATATTAGAAGGCCAGCTCACGACTTTGTGTGTATGTCAATCCATAATGTAAATTTGATACTTTTATAAAATACGTAACAAGTAAATTTTCTTCTGCATCACTAAATATTTGTCTTACTCGGCATTTGTTCCCTCCAGGGTTGGCAGTTGTTATGTAGGTATCTGCATCTCCGGATTGACCAGAGTCGTGTGAATTAGAAATGTTTGGGAACCGGTCATATTCGTTTTTGCCATTTTGACACAAGCATAGACTTTTTGAGCCAATATTTTTCCGCCGTCCTCCTCATGTTGGTCCCTTTAATTACTTCCGCAAGAGCTATTGCCACTGTGCCTTCGTCTATCAAAGCTCGATTAGTTTTGCGAATATAGGTACGCACCAATAATTAAATCAAGTTAATTGTTACAAAACCTTCTATGTTCAGATTTAACAAGGAGACTGTTAACCAGCTTAAAAATATGGTGGGATTAGTGTGGACACTGTCCATACTAGCCCCATGTGATAGGTCCACACTAACCGCAAGATCACGTTTTGCGTTTAAATTCCAATATTTTTATTGCAGTGTTAGATGAACGTTTAACAGTTTGCCTATTCATTATGCAAATATAAGTGATTAAAAACCAGCCAGAACCGATTTGAAAACAATGACTTAACTTGAAAACTCAACAACAAATTTACTCGTGAAAATATAACCAACAAATGTTAGTGATCGCATAAACGTTAGTAATTCCGAAATCAGCTCGCAAAACACCTACTTGGCAGATCGAAAGACTATTAACTGTTTTCAAATGAACTAACAACGTTGTCCACTATAGCCCCATGCTCAAACTAGCTCTGAAATTTTTGTCAAAAAAGTATATCTATAGTTATTACTAAACCGAATAACGGAATCCCAGTGCAAATGCACTCAGTACTTTTTGCGTGATTGAAACTGCTAACTGGATGCCATTACGCCATAAAAATAGTAACTAGACCTGAGCTATTAGTGAATGAGTGTATCTGTAACGTTCCTATGTGAACAAGTGAGAACCTTATTCAAACGATACCTATCTTACATACCATAGTTATCATTACAATACATTTTGTAATTATGTATTGCTAACTATATGTTGATAACTAGTATTGTTAACTAGTGTTGCTAGTAAAGAGATCAAAGTTTTAGTGCAGCACAGAAAATTAATATATTGGTCTGAAATGATCACATCAACGAAAATACCTAATCTTGATTATTAATTTCCTCGGTCAATCCATCTATTGGTAAATTTCTGCCTTAAACTTATGAATAGGTCAATTGCAATAAAAATGTTTTGATGACGCTCATCAAAAATTGTTGAAGTCCACTTAATTACGTCATCCAATCGCAAGATCTCGCCAAAAGTAGTTAATTTTGAATATTAGTTATTTCAAAGTGCAGCTAACGCCAACAGCTGTAAGTGGTGACACCATAATATATAATTAGGATTGATGTATAATATCTTGTCATTTCCACCGAAACAGACTTGCAGACCACGTTGCAAGATTGAAACAAGTAACATTTTCAAACTTCACTGAAGCTGATTCAGTGGTTCATTCACCAAATGAACCATGAGTACCAAAAATGTGTTTATTGGCCCAAGCAAAACGTGTGTTATCATCTATCTCACCTCAACTTAATAGGCAGAACGATACATTTTCTAAAACCAAACCAACGAAAATATTATCTCTCCAGTTATATAGAATAGAAAATGGTTACCTCAACCGACCATTTTGTGAACAGTTTGCATATTTTCTTACTTAAAGGTTTTTCGAATTTCCAGTATGTCATCTGTCTCATATGAACCTTTTTTGCGGTTTTTTAGGTTTCCTGTTATGCAAACTGTTTTTTTAACTTTTTTTTGTTACGGTTGGCCCCAAACTAATCAAGCATTTTCCGTAAAAAAATGAGGTGTCTATAATGGTATGAATCTTTTAAAAATTCTTTAAATCACCTTATACCAATGATACGAAACTCGATCCTTTTTACAGATAAGTGAATTAGAACAATATTACAAACCCGTTCCAGTTTGTCCCAAGTGACGATACTAACGTGGTTTGATTTTTTTTTAATTATACACATTTGTTATTAAATCATATTACAAAACAAAAAATAATCATTAAGTCGTAAGTTGAGCGACCTCTCGATAACGAGAAAACGGTACCACACCAAAATCGCAAGCAATTCGTAAGTATTTCCCAGACACTTTCTTATTTATATGCGCATTATGAAGTTCAGCTACTTGAGTAGACGAAGCTGCAGCAGGATCTCCCGAACCGGACAAAGACCCATACCAAAATTCATTTCCGGGAAGGGCGTTACTATCCCATGCATATGATACAACTAGTAATTTTCCTTCATGCTCTCCAACAAGTTTAGTATGAGGTTCTCTATTAAGTAAATGCACCTTTATTCCTTTATTTGGATGTTCTTCGATAGGAATTATTTTTTCGTTACAATAATCACCACAAAGTACATTTTGGCCAAAATATGCAAACACGACATCCGAGACAGCGTGAAGATGATTTCCCAGCAATCTAAAATGAAACAATTATTAAAAATTATTATTAATTTTATTAAATACATAAATAAAAAGTGTACCCCGAGTAGGATTTGAACCTACGACCTGTACTTTGCTAGAGTACCGCGCTAACCAACTGCGCTATCGAGATTCAAGCCCCAATTGATGTAACTTTTGTCTTTATGTGTAGAACTGATGTAAATTCTAAATATAATGAGATTACAATCAAATTACTTATAATAATGGAATGTGAGCCTGCAATATCGCAAGGATTCACACATAACAAAGCAACTTGACTAATATTAATTTATTATTATTAATAAATAATAATAATATTAACTTATAATAAATTGATACAATTACTATTTAAATTTAAATTTAAATTACAATGATTTCATCTTCAAAAATATCAATTCAAATAATATTTTATACAGTTAGGTAATTACGATAAACATTTTCAATTTTGTACACTAAATGTTTATGTAGACCTCTCAAACGTTTAATAGTGCACTTAGTATACAAATGTTTAATAACTTACGCAATTCTCTTAACACAAGCATCGAGAAAAAGAGCATTCTGATGAGGTGAAATTTTCCATACACCAAGTCCTAATCCAACAACATGCACGTAGGCTGTGGTTTGTCGATCTCTTGCCCTTTGGTTCGCTTCAAACAACAAAGTTTCAATCGATAACATTAAACGTTTGCAGTAAACATTATTATCGAACAGAACGCCTTTTTCGACCTCATAAAATCGATTGTTGTCACTCGCTTTCATTTTAACTGCTTCCTTATACGTCAAAGGCATTTCTTCATAAAATTCTGAAAAAATTGACTTTAAAGTAGGTATAGATTGCACACCATATCCGTTACATTCCGAATTCTGAAATTCAGTTATTAAAATTTCCGCGTATTCCATAACTTTTGGTTTTTCTAACCGTGTGCCGATAAGTCCAATTATAATACCTTCATCTTCAACATTCGCATTATTTGTTACTCCTCGATTATACCGATTTCCATCGTTAATAAAGCTTGTGTATGAAGAAACTGATAGAAAGGCAGATAATTTAAGTTCATCATAACTTAAACATTTCTGCAAATTTTGTTTGTCTGATTCTAATTCGGTCCCAATAGTTTCCCATTTTCCAAACCCTTTTTTTCCATCTATAAGTGTGTAACTATCAAGACAATTTGCAAAAGTTACCGCCCTTTTTATTAATAATCTATCCACTAATTCCAATACGGTCATATATTGATAAAACTTTCTTTCGATACAGTTTCCGAAGGTACGTTTGTGATGTAAAAATGAAACAAGCAATGGTAATATATTTTCATGAATGACTGGGTATACAGAATTTATATATTTTTCTAGAACTTGATTAGAAACTAGTTGTGAAAGAATTTTGCAACGTATACTGTCGATTGGAAATTTAATCGGAAATTTTTCACTTTTTTCAAGAATGCTTTCAAGTGTAACATTTTCCTCATCGGTATTTTCTGCTTTCTGTAGCAGTGTATTTAAAGATTCTTCTGTCCACACGGGTCTAAATTTCGGCCAATCCGGTATTTCTATGGTTTTGGGTTTCTGAAAATCAAAAGAATGAATTATTTATTTATTATTTTGCACGTCATCTAGGTATCTTTTAAACATTATTAAATTTAGTGGAAACATGCTTTATATTTCCTTAAACTAAATTATATTATATTGTGGAATTCATAGGTTGAACCATGATAGTGTTAAAAGCGAACAATCTCACTTTCTTACGCCCACAGATGGTTAAACCCCCTCTTAGAAGGCAAAATCGCGTTAATTTTACTCTCCTGTCTGCGACATAGCTCTTGGAAATGAAAGGACTGTTTCGAAACCATGGAAGCAGTAAACATTTTTGAATTCAGCGGATTCGTAAATAATGAAACTCTTCAATTGAGCAGATATTTCAAGATATTTATGGTAACATTATAATGTGGAAAATCGCAGTAAAAGTTATTAATATCATTAAATTATGCGATTAACCTTTGCATTAAAGATTCTATCTGTTAGGAAATTATATACACCTGTAAATTAACTCTTTAAAAGTATAGTCAACTTTCCACATACAACAGTCATAACCATAAAACTTTTATTTATTTATTTAATTCAATTTCTTGCATTATTTCACAGCTGATAGTATTAACAATAAATCTAAATTATACACGATTTTTATCATTTCCAGTATACATTAGTTCCGTTAAAGTGAAAACCACTTTCAATATTATTACGTAATCACTATGATACCAGTGAATTATATAATGTGCTAAAGAGTACGTTATAGATTTCCCAAACCAGACGTCAATAATACGCAGATAGATCCGCAGACAAAGAAACGACAGCTTTAGAAACTCCTGCAAGTCACCGCACATTAGCATACCTGAACGTTACTTTTATTTGGGAACTGGATATTCCGCCGAATTCCTCAAAACACCTACTCTGCATTTGATTTGTCCAAAACGCCGAATGTGACCAAAATAGCGAGGGCCATTTCGCAGACTACATCCATTCCGCCGAATTTTAGAGTTTACGCCGATAATGACCAAAACACTGAACGAGATTTAAGAGATATCGCTGACAGAATATTTTGAAAGCCCAAAACACCAAATATGGTGTAAATGACGACCATTTCACCGATTGTGCCCATTCCGCCGAATTTCATGAGCCATTACGCCGAACGTGACCAAAACGCCGATGACCATTCTCCCGAATGTATCCATTCCACCAAATTGAAATCAAAAGTTTGGAATTGCACTTAAGCATTTACATAGCATTGATATAGCATATATTACGTTGTACTCTTTAAGTACATAGTAGTAAGTAAAGTATTAAGAAACAGCAGAAAATATTTAACATCATGTTTAATCTTACAATCTGAAGGGAAAGTTATTATCATGGGTCAAAAAATTCAAAGTTGAGTTGAGATTGGAAAACGTGATAAGTGTATGTATGTGCGAGCGTGTGTGCTTGCGTGCTTATGTGAGTATTTTCTCAAAAACTATGAAAACTGTAATGATTGAATAGTTATTTACGTTCCGGTACAACGGATATTACGCACGAATAAGTAATTAATTCGGACGAGGCGAACCCGACTCAGAATTTGGTTGCGTAATGAATACGTAACATCCGGGTACCGGACGAATAGCGTAATTGATGAGGAAGCTATGCTGGCATAACGATACGTCGCGTCATGAAGGAATTTGTCCGCTACAAGTTAATGGAAACGAAAATTGCACAATTAATATTAATTTTCAGATTCCAAAATATTCTTAGTTCTAATTGGGGGTTGTAACTTGGTTTATTTTTGATAAATATGTTATAGTTAATAAATAAATTTTTCTTATAAAGCCAGCTTTGAATTGAGTTCCGTAAAAATCCTACCCTACCGTAAAAATGTGTTTTCCTATCCACTACACTCTACTGTAAAACACAATATTACAGTACAATATGAAATAAATTTGTCATGTATAAATATCAACATGACAGTGATTTTTGGTAGTGATCGGCATGAGGGATAGGAGTGAGAGTGCTGAAATTTTTTTTTTTTATTTTATTTACTTTTGTGCAATAACTCGAAAACAAGAATTGCGATTTCATTTAAATTTGACTAAATATTTACTACCTAAATGTCTAGAATCCAGTAATTTGTGGAGATTAACTCATCGTGGAGTAATTCAAACACGATACATGGAACAAAACCCAAATTTGATCTAAATGTCTAGATCGCAGTAGATTTGTACTGGGGCGGAATACTCAAAATACAGAGGTTTGTCGTATTACGTCAAGCCATCTGCATTATTGTTTGCTACAAAAATATGCATTACCAATTACACCCCAAAACTATTAAAAATTGCTAACCAAATTTTGTAAAATAACCGTCACAAATGAATACCTAGGTGAAAAAGTGCACCACCGGTGGATCACTCCGGAGTGTCTTTGCAAATGAGTGACTCAAGGTAAGTCACACTGGAGTTTTTGATCGAAAAAAAGCTTTTGTGTACTGCAGAAGTTGCACCCCTGTGTATTTTTTTGTAATAACATGGCCTACCATTGGGTTTCACTTGTGTTTATATCAAAATATTTTTTTTTGTACCACCGGTGGATCACATCTGTATTTTTGCAAAATCGTGACCGGTAGGTCACACATGTGTTTTTACCGAAATAAAAACTTTCTGTGTACCACCAGTGGACCATACTTGTGTCTTTAACGTATAAGCGTGACCCCACCGGTAAATCACACCGGTGTATACCGCTGGTATACCACCGGTGGGTCACAGATGTCGATGGGCCACACAAAAACACAAATATGTTTCGTTAATAATTTATTTAATACAGAAAGTTTAGCTGTAAAATCCATACTTAGATTTGGCAGAAAATTATCGAAATAATTTAATGTAACTTTAAACCAAAACCCCAAAGTAACGCTTCTTTAATGATTAAAATGTCATATATATATATATATATATATATATATATATATATATATATGCGCGAATAAAAAAAGGTTAGGTTAGAACAATAAAAGCGGATTGCCAATATATGGTGATATTTTACGTTTGTGTGGCCATCCTGCTAAATTGAGACACAACTAGGGTAGAACTTTTGTCTCTCTCATTTAATGTAGAAACCATCTACTATGAATAAAATTAATTACGTATTCGTTGATACAAACCGTAAGAATGTCAATTATTATAAATCAAAAACATTTCAAAATTTTTAAAATTCTATCAGTTTCAATTTTTAAATTTGTTTTGGATTAGAATGTTTTGTAATAAAACAACATACGTATTGCATGTTTCAAAAGTTTAAAACATCAACAATCGTGTTTGTTTCACTGCTTTTTTATCAATCTGAGCTGCCTTATATCACTGGCGTTGCAAACTAGTAACAAAAACAAAAACGGTTTTTTATTTTTCTGTTTTAATATTTTTCCGCTCTTATATTTTTTTTAATGTTAATTAGTGAATATATGTTACTGAAGAAAGTTTTAATCGAAATCGAAACATATAAATACAAAAATTAAGAATTGTTTTGACGTATTAGAGAATGAGTGTATAATGAAGGAGTGTGGCGAGGAAAAGACGATAATAGACAGGTATAAAAGTACTACACTAGATTGTTTTGACCACACTGAGAGAATGAACAATAGCTCAGTCAATGTAGACATTTGACCTTGGAACACATACATAATGGATGAAAATTGAAATGTAGATAGATTTAAGGGTTATTTTTAGAATAAAAAAATCTTTGCCATTCTAGATATGCAATTATCCGGAAAACGGCTGTGCCAAAATTTTTATTTTTTTTTTTTTACAATAATTGGTTAAGTAATAAAAATACAGAAAAAAGTTACGATTAAAATTTATAGACGTTGAATTTATCTACAATATTGGTCTGAAAAGTTTTCCTGCAAATAAATTATTTCACCAGATAAGATTAGTTTTATTATAGGTCAATTGACGACAGCGTGTGCACGTCTAGTAAATCGAAATATGCTATTGCTCGATTAAAAATCAATAATTTTGGGCTTTTACTACTGGGAAAAAAATAAACAAGGTTATCTAAAATGTAGAGAAAGAACTCAACTTTCAAATGAATATATTTTAGAGTTTGAACAAATAAGTTATATAACTATAATAGATATTTATGTATTAAGGGCATAATCTACAATTATGCCCGTGGTACATACAATGTTTTATTTTATTTTGCACCATGAAACTGGAACAAAATTTTAAAAAGATTCAGTATTTTCGGCAAGTTTTTAAATGCAAATGCAGTGAAATAAAGCGACAGTAGGCTAATTTTTTGTTACTAAGATACTGTGATATTGCTAAATTGTTGCTAAGGTACTGTTTGTTTGTAAATAATTTGCATTCTAAAATGGAAGGTGAAAACGCAAAGACTAATTTGTTGTTACTAAGATACTGTGATATTGCTATTAATATTATTATTGTTAAATTAATAAAGGTTGTATAGTAAGGTTGTTGTTTCAATAATTCTTTCAACTTACGTGAAATATCATGTCATGTGTTTGCTGTCAATCATGCTGCTTAGCAACATTGACATTTCCGTGCTATAAAGACCACATTACGCCCGCATTTGGGGGCGTATAGAGAATATTATGGTGGCAAAATAAAATAAAATCTATTTATTTATGAAAAATTAATTCCTAAAAAGACAATAAACTATTTCAATCATTATTTATTTAATAATTATTGCAAAGAAAATTCCTTTTTGCTTAAATATGTTTAATGTTTATACAGGGCGATTTCACTTTAATAACTTCAGGAGCGGATTCCTTATTGAAAAATAACTATAGTTTGCCATATAAACAATATTCTTTTCGAGGACAGGGTTTTAAACTTTCCATAAAAATAACAATTTTTTTAAATATCTTCATAACGGTTTATTAAAATAATTCAAAATTTTAGGTGGTATTTCTAATAAGGGTCTTTCATAATTCTAAGTTTATTTCGATAGATTACGTAAGCCAATGGCGGGGAAACAGGGTTGTCATTACTTTTTTCCAAAAAAAAACGTTTTTTCTCATTTAGAGAAAATTTTTGAATTGCGTGATCATTTTTAAGTAATTTGTTATAAAAGTATCTTTTTGATAAAATGTACCAATTTCGAGTTATTTGCTATTTTGTGCGAAGTTACATACGCATTTATTGTTTTAAGTTTAGCAAATGAAATAATTCAAACTCATTTTTTTTTATTTTACCAAATTCAAATTTTCAACGTTTTCCAGGCAGCCGAAAATAATCTACAGTTGTTAGTCTATTGTCAAGTCATTGGTTTTCGAGATATTCGCAGTTAAAGACAGAAAGGCATGTACTTTTTATTTGTATTATTATTACCCATTTGCATTTTTATAATTTTGTCTTAAAACTAAACAAAGTGGAAACAAAATTTATGAATTAGTTATTTTTAGTTTACTTTTATTTTATTTAGTAGGTTTATTCTAATTTCTAAGTTCCTAATAGGTACGTTGCGATCGTGAGAATATTTATTTCGTTATAATTGTGAATTTGGGCAGTAGGCGTTAATTTATGCTGTTATTGTCAGTTAAAAATTTTCGAAGTAACTATCCGTTTCGTTAAGTGATTAATGTTATTAATAACTGTAATATTATTGTAAAATGTCACGTCATAATGAATTTTCCAATTTAGAAATGAGGGACATGGTTTGTACTTATGCCCAGAATAATTTTAATGGCAGAGTCGTTAAGAGGCGATATTCAGAATTGTATCCAAATAGACAGCAACCAGGACACAAAATTTTCAAATGTTTGTATGACAGGTTGGGCGAAAAGGGGACATTTCGACCAAAACTTGAAACAGGGCGACCTAGATTGATTACAGTAGATGAGGAGGATAACATTTTGACTCAAGTAACTATCGATCCGCAGCTAAGTACTCGTAGAATATCTGCAGCAACTGGAGTAAGCCGCTCTACTGTTCATAGGATTTTTAAAAGAGAACAATTATATCCTTATCACTTTACGCCAGTACAACATTTACTAGTACGCGATCCTCCTGTGAGATTGCAGTTCTGTAGAAATTTGCTTAACAAGCACACTAATGATCCCATGTTTTTAAATAAAATTTTATTTACCGACGAAGCAACTTTTACTCGCAGAGGGGTTTATAATTGGCGAAACAGTCATTTCTGGGCTACTGCAAATCCATACCTGCCAAGGAGAACCACTTCCAAACAGAATTTTCTATTAATGTTTGGGTGGGTATTATTGGAAATTACATAATTGGTCCGTACGAGCTTCCTCACAGATTAAATGGGATAGAATACCTCAATTTTCATCAAAACCATATGGAGGATATGTTAGACGATATTCCTTTAAATTTACGTCATAACTTTTGGTTTATGACGGATGGTGCGCCAGCCCATTTCACGTTACCTTTTCGGAATTACCTAAATTTACGTTTTCCACATAGATGGATTGGACGTGGAAGCGAATTTGCTTGGCCACCACGCAGTCCTGAACTTAATCCCTTAGATTTTTATTATTGGGGCTACATCAAAACCCTTGTTTATGGTGAACCAATCAGGATCTTTGGAACAAAATTCAGAATGCTGCTGCTGACATTCGACAAAATCAATCAAATCAGTTGTTTAAACTGAGACAGTCTTTAGTTGCACGTCTAAGGAAGTGTGTACAAGTTAATGGTGGACACATTGAAAATTTGTTACAGTAAAAATGTCATTACATTAGTTTCTGTTTTGTTTCGTTTTGAGACAAAATTATAAAAATGCAAATGAGTAATAATAATACAAATAAGAAGTACATGCCTTTCTGTCCTAAACTGCGATTATCTCGAAAACCAATGACTTTACAATAAACTAACAAGTGTAGATTATTTACTTAGAAAATATCAGAAAAATTAAAATGATAGTCAAAATTAGTATTTGGACAGCGGCGCAACATTTAGAAAGGGTGCAAATATTACTTACTCCTGCCGTACGCCACTGGTAAAGCGTACTGAACTGATTTTTCTGCTGTTAGGTGTATTTTATGATATTGTACAAGCGTACCGATTTAAGTAACATTGTACAGTGTATTAAAAAAATTATGGTCATTAATAGTTTTTCAGTTTTCAACTTCAACACCCCTTATTTCGGAAACGAGTAACATTTTATCTAAGCATGTTTCGCTTAATCGTTTTATTTTAAATTGAGGAATCTGTGGTTGTCGGTGTCCCATTCTTAATGGGACACCCTGTATATGTATATGTTATTATATATATATATATATATATATATATATATATATATAAAACTTTTTCGTGGTAGCGCAGTGGTTTAATGCGCATGTTGCGCTGTAACCTATTGTGCAAGCGTATTGCGCTTAAGCTCTTCGTGCATTATTGGAATCCACATGGGTATGGGTATTTGGCTTCTTTGAGTTTCCGGTGAGTTGTATTCTCGTCGTTTGCCACTATGTGTATGTTATCCCATTGGACACAGTGGTCTTTGTTCCAGATTATGTTAGGTGATTGTTTCCCTTGCGGACGTAGTTCTTTCGTTCCCGAGTTCTCGCTTTGAGTGGTCTACTGCTCTCTCCTATGGCCGCATGGTAGGTTGTATACACAGTTCTTAGAATTCTGATCTTTGTGTGATTTGGTTTTGGTTAGCATTCACCTAAGCGTTCTGGTCGATTTGAAGGCTCAGGAGAATACTAACCAAAACCACACAATGAAGACAGGATTCCAAGAATTTTGTATACAACCTTAGAAGGTTTGTCAGAAATATACAACACCATTTTACAAAATGTATAGTAACCTAATGTCGTATCCTATAATTTAAAAAAAGGGGTAAAAGTTATAGCAAAAGGAATACTTAACTTTATGAAGAATATCGCGTTGAACCCCCATGCACGAACAATGCAAAAATTGCATTTAGGTATTAAAGAAAAATTAATTGTGTATTAATTCTTTAAGTATTGCTATAAAACTTCATAGCTAAAACTTTAATAGTTAGTAACAATATATAAAGACAAGAGAAATGAAATTAAAAAGAATAAAACTATACACTATACATACAATTCCAACAAAATGTATTCAACCTTTATAAATGTTTAAAATGTTTTCCGTTACATAAAATGCATTTATGTATTCCACGGTGTGTACTTTAGTACTTGATGTACTCCTTACAACCTGATTGATACGGCTAATCATATCTTCTCGCGAAGTAGGACGAGTTTTGTAGACTAAAGTCTACCCCATAAATAAAAATCTAAAACGTAAGCCTAGCAGCAATGCAGGCGTTTTCAATGTTTTGAAACGTGTTTTCAATGTTTTGAAAACGCCTGAATTGCTGGTAGGCAATATAGGAAAGAATACTCTGAAAGGCAAAAGTTTTTAAGTGTTTGGCAAGTCGTCTTAGAAATGTTGATCCCAAATCCTGAAATAGAAGACAACGGCCAGTCCGAAGTGTTGATTCAATTATACGTGTCCTTGCGTACAAGAAGTGGATCTACATTTAAGTGTATGAAGAATATCGAATGATTTAGGGGCCAGTAAAACGACAGTCCATAAAATTTTAAGTGATTTTAACTTAATCCGTACCATATCACAATTTAGTTGTCGAATCTTGTGGACAGACGAAGCAACTTACGAACACCGGCGGAGTAATTCTGCACAATATGCATTGGCCAGAAAATAATCCTCATTGGCTAAAAGAAGTGGACCACCAAACCCAGTGAAATGTAAATACTTGGTGTGGTTTATTGGGAAATAAAATTATTGGCCTGAATATTTTTAATGATCATTTAAACCTTTATACCTCCAATTTTTAACGAATGAACGATCAGGCTGATTAGAATACGTTCCGTTAAATATTAGAAGCATAATGTGGTACCAACATGACGAATGCCCCGCGCATTTATCCCGCGACGTTATGAATTTTATAGATACCACTTACCCAAATAGGTGGATTGGACGAGGAAACCTATTTCCATGGCCAGCCAGATTCCGGATATTACGTTTTAGATTTTTATTTATGGGGTAGACTAAAGGATTTAGTCTACAAAACTAGTCCTACCTCGCGAGAAGATATGATTAGCCGTATCCATCAGGTTGTAAGGAGCACATTAAGTACTGAGTACACACAGTCAAATAAATAAATGTGTTTTACGTAACGGAAAACATTTTGAACATTTCTGAAGGGGGAATACGTTTTGTTGGAATTGTATGTATAGTGTATATTTTTATTCCTTTAATTGCATTTCTCTTGCCTCTATTTATTGTTACTAACTATAAAGTTTTAACTATGAAGTTTTCTAGCAATACGTAAGTAATTAATACACAATTAGTTTTTCTTTGACACTTAAATGCAATTTTTGCATTGATCGTGCATGGGAATTCAACGCCATATAATTCATAAAGTTAAGTATTCCTTTTGCTATAACTTTTACCCCTTTTTTTAACGTTTTTTTAACAAATTTAGGGTACTTTCCAATTGCCATTAGATAATTACATGAGAGCTTTTAAACATTTTAAGAAAAATTGAAAAAACTGTAAAAAAAATGAAGGCCTCCACGGTGACTTTACAAAACAATAAGATATAGATCTTATTGTTATTATTACTAATAATAAAATCTATGTTTAAAAAAACCTTTTTTACCAGAACCATTTTATAAATTTCAATTGTATAGAATCGAAATTATACCGTATTTATTCAGATGCCTTTCTCTTCTTCTCCCACCTTTGTTTGTGGCTGTTTGACATCTGTCAAAATTAGTAACGGACGAAAATGAATTGAATGAAAATGAAAACACTGCACTTGGGCGACCGTGGTGCGCCTCTTTGTTTAAATGTTTATTATGTCAGAGAGTACCAAATTCAAAGTTAATAAACTGAAAATTGGTAAAAATATTACCAAAAGTGTAGAATTTAAATAGGTATTTTTTATATGTTTATACATACATGCAATTTTTTTAATATTTGTGGAAAAAATTCAAACAAGACATGCGTCAGTAATAAAATCTACGGTTTTGCATTTTCATTTTGCTGTAGCTTTTTAACTAATAAAGATATCGAACTGCTTTTTTTACCGTTTTACAAATTTTAGGTATTTTCTGGCTATGATGAAATAATGGTGTAGTTATATTTAAAAATTTCGAAAAACGCTCTGTAGTGATGGCTTTAAAAGCAAAATATTATAAATTTCTACATTGTAATGCTTAAAAAACATTTTTTTGGTTAAATTAGAACTATTTTATAAATTTCGATTTGATGAAACTAAAATTATAGCGTAATTAAACAGGTGACTTTTCCCTCTCCTGATACAAATTACATCTCACATGCTTACCGTGGAATTTAATTGTGTTTACATAACAAGTTGCGTGAAAATAACGTATAATCATTGTGTTCATTGGGTTATCCCCATATTAGTCATTGAATTTATCTTCAGTATATTTATATGTATTTTTTACTTTAGAACTTAGTTTTGCTTTTGACACACATTCAGACAGACTGGTACGCTATTTATCCGCTCTTTTGTAAACGTTACATTTTATTACAAAATCACTACTTTTATGAGTAACAGACATACGCTATTCAAATTCTTTATCTATGTACTCGGAAATTATAAAGTCGAGACTAGTTGTTCACTTTTGTAATGGATTAACCATGGAATTTACCAATTTTTTTTATTTTTCATTTAAACGTCTAGTCTCTACGTAACAAAATTCTGAATTTTAAGCTTATTTGCATGCATCAAAGTATAATGCGATTTGCGTTACGGAACATGGGATGCGGTTCAGCGAGTTGAGCTTTGGCTTAAAAATAGGTAATTATGAACTTGCATCATATTACTCTCGCACAATTGATCACGGAGGAGTTCTGAGTGATGAAGATATTCAATTTAAAAACGTTACTTATTTAAATAATTTGTCATTGTGAATAAACAGCTACCGAATGTCGTGTAATTGTGGTAGTTTACCGTTCTCCCAGTGGAGATTGTGGGTTGTTTCTTAACAATATTAATACTGTATTAAATGTTCTTACACAATTTAAGTATGTTTTAATAACAGGTTAGTGGAAGCGGCCCGCGGCGACAAACGGCATTTCGCATTAGAATTGTGTACACTTCGTACTCATGATCCCTAGACCTATTGGAGTGATTTGAGTCGCAGAGCCAAAAGTTCCGTCCTTTAGGATTGAAAATGGCTCCAATTTTTAAAATTGAGGCGAATTTCATGCAATATATATTTTTTAGGGCGATTTTACGTTTAGGGTGTCGTTTTCGGGGTTTCCGAGGGTGAAAATGACAAAAATAATGTTCAAAATTAATTTTTGTGTCGGGAGCATGCTTCATTTTTCATATCTAGGCCGATCGTAAGATATCTTTAACGTCCGATAAGGTTCGAAAGTTTTGACCGATTTTCGTAGTTGAGGTGGCGTTTCCGGGGTCCTATTGGGCGAGAATCACAAAACAAGACTCATTAAAGACCTTTTTTTTATGAATTGTTAGTATTTTGAATAAACAAGCCGAGATAAAATAAGTACAAAACTGAAAGTTATTCATTGACATTGACAAGATCTCCTGTTGCAGTCGAGCTATAAAAAAATATTTTGTCATCGTGTCATTTTTATAATTTTTTCAGTTAGAACACTGTAAGGTGCAGGTAAGGCTGTTTCGTAAGCATGAGCACCCCTTGCTCTCACAAGTTGACTTGCAGCCGGATTTTCCTAGGACTGGGAGCTCTCCATATTTGTGACTCTTTGGTCCAGTTTGGTTCCCAGCCCACTTTGCCTAGTGTCCATCTCCAAGTTGAGGGATTTGAAGGGCATTCAGTAGGAGACAAGCAGCGGCCCCACACATGACCTACCTGGTATGCAGTCCGCAGTGCATGCTGCTGCAATGCAGAGGCCGTTGGAGGGAGGAACTGCACTAATTTATTTTTTGTACAAAATAAATATTTTCGCACGTTCGTAGTGTGCTTCTCCTGTGTTTGAGGTCATATAGAACGGTAGCAAATTCTTCCAAAGTTTTCATTGTTTCTTCTGTTATTTCTTTTTGTGGATTGGAGACTTCAATTAAAGCTGGTGTCACGTCCAGGCGTTTCCTCCAAGCCATAAATGCCTTCTTCTTACCAACAGAATGGAAGAAGGACGTTGTATCACAACGTGTATAACTATGAAAGCCACGTAATCAAATGAGTCGCTATGTATCGGCGCTTGGCACCAACACCTGGCAGTATCCAAAGTTCTTGCAGTCCGAGTTCTTTCAGAAAAAAGAAGAACGAAATACACAGGACCAGAACGTCAGTATCTGAAGACTGGACGAGGATGTTTTGGGCTCCATGCTCTACCATGTCTCTCACATGGAGAATGATTCACCCGTCCGCCTCTTTTTCGTAACTTGTTTTCCTGACAATGAGGTAAGAGAATCATTAGATGAAATAATTTGTTCACCCTGGTTTGTGACTACAGTTGCTGCTGGAAAATCACAAATAAAGCTATCTGCGAGGTACTCACAAAGGATACTCTTGTTTTCAGAGTTGCGAAGGAAATCTGTCCAGTCACGAGGAAATTCACTTTGGGCTGGACCTCGCGTCGAAGCCCACATCCTCGATCTTCACGAGTCGAGTTCTTCAAGCTGCCGGACCAACAGAGATCCCAAACTAAGTCAACCCGTACTGCCCTTGTAGAAGTGACTCTCCCAGAAAGGTTTACCTTTAAGTGCCACTTAAAGTATTCCTCAAAAGTTTTGCCAATGCGTGGCCTGAAATTCTGCACCAACGCAGATCCGTCAATTATAACGCTATAAAAAGCCTTTCGGCCTCGTGGTGCCGACGACACTAATGTTTCCAATTTTTCAGCTAGTTCAGCTTTTTTTCCTGGCCTTAGTTTTCCATCCAAAGATATTGAGGGGGACATTCCTGATTGTCATAGTGGAAAAACGTATCAAAGTCCAGCTCTTTCTGCTTTGCTACAATGAAAAGTCTTGAAAATAACTGAATTTCATCTTTGAGAATGTTTACTTGAGTGCTTGTTGCTGGTTTTCTACTTTTAATATCAAACATTATTGTTCCAATTTTTTTAACAGATTCATACAATAAATCTTTTCTGAATAAATTGCGCATAGACATGTCTACCAGCATTTTCCGCACTATTTAGAGCCTCTACAGACAAAGTAGATCACCGCTGTGCTCTTCAAAATGATTCCCTACGCTCAGAAAAGCATCTTTCACAGCAAGACAGCGCTCCAGAAATTTTCTTTGAAAAGAGGAATACTACTGATGACATCTACATCTACGGAGATAGATTTTCAAATGCAGTCACAAGACGACCAATCTCTGGAGCTGAAAGCATTAATCTGTGCCGTGAGCTCAAATCTTGGTAAATACCGTTCGCACCACGGGTTGCCTTGATTTCAGCATTTCAGCATTACGTGCTTCAGTGGCTTTTTACATAATCCTTGCCCAAAAAAATCCCGGAAACGCTACCTCAAATCGGTCAAAACTTTCGAATCTTGTCGGACGTTAAAGATATATCATAAGATCGGCTTAGATATGAAAAATGAAGCATGTTCGTGACACAGAAATTAATTTTTGATATTGTTTTTGTCATTTTCACCATCGTAAACCCCGAAAACGACACCCTAAACGTAAAAATCGCTCTAAATAAAATATATTGCCTGAAATTCGCCTCAATTTTAAAAATTTGCGATATTTTCAATCCTAAAGGGCGGAACTTCCGGCTCTGCGACTCAAATCACTCCAATAGGTCTGGGGAACATGTGTACGAAATTTCATGAAATTATTTCGAAACAGTCAAAAAATATTGAAGAAATCGCGATTTCTTTTTTCAACTTTGACACCCTGTATCTCGGAAACGAAGCATTTCCGGACCCATGTACATATGAACTTTTTTGCTTATAATGATGAGTTCTAGTGCTCCTTTAATTTTGACGGATTAGATAAGATTCACCCTGTATATATATATATATATATATATATATATATATATATATATATATATACAGGGTGTCCAGTTTAAGATGAAATGCATGGGGATATTGGAAACCGTTAGAGATACGAAGATGGTTAAATGGAGAAAAAGTTGCGTCATTATATGCCCAAGAAGTAACCATGGTTACATGTCAAAAATCCTTCCATTTACTAGATACAGGGTGATAACTGAAAATATGCGTTTTCTAAAATCGCTATATCTTGTTTCTTGCAAGAGATACATCCACGATTTTTGCAGGATGGGGTAACAGGTAGCGAGGATTTCAAAATGATTTTGAAAAAATCTAGGCCTACTAGATTTTGAGATAATGCACGCAACTTTCGATTTTCTTATGGACGCCATATTGGATTTTTGCATTTTGAATTCTTCATAAAAATGCTTTTCAACCATATATCATATGTTTATAATCTGCCAATGAGAAAGTGTCAAATTACACAATTAAATTTATATCAAAGCAACCTTGACATATTATGTATTTTAATTAAATGAAAATTAATCTACAAATTAAACTAACTATTGAGAACAATATTATTGATTATTAACATAAATCATGATAATAAAAGTGACAAAAAACAACAAAAAATAAAATTTAATATTATACTGAATTTTACTATTAATTAATCAAATGCTCGAATAAACCTTCATTTTCCTGCAAACACCATCTGCATCGAGTTAGCACTGCATCACAAGAGTTCCTTATCATCTCGCATTTTTGAATTCTTCATAAAAAATGCTTTTCAACCATATATCAGATGTTTATAATCTGCCAATGAGAAAGTGTCAAATTACACAATTAAATTTATATCAAACTAGGCCTTTGCCAATCAACCATTTATTCAATTATTGCAAGAGAATGGAGGTTTATTCGAGCATTTGATTAATTAATAGTAAAATTCAGTATAATATTAAATTTTATTTTTTGTTGTTTTTTGTCACTTTTATTATCATGATTTATGTTAATAATCAATAATATTGTTCTCAATAGTTAGTTTAATTTGTAGATTAATTTTCATTTAATTAAAATACATAATATGTCAAGGTTGCTTTGATATAAATTTAATTGTGTAATTTGACACTTTCTCATTGGCAGATTATAAACATATGATATATGGTTGAAAAGCATTTTTATGAAGAATTCAAAATGCAAAATCCAATATGGCGTCCATAAGAAAATCGAAAGTTGCGTGCATTATCTCAAAATCTAGTAGGCCTAGATTTTTCAAAATCATTTTGAAATCCTCGCTACCTGTTACCCCCATCCTGCAAAAATCGTGGATGTATCTCTTGCAAGAAACAAGATATAGCGATTTTAGAAAACGCATATTTTCAGTTATCACCCTGTATCTAGTAAATGGAAGGATTTTTGACATGTAACCATGGTTACTTCTTGGGCGTATAATGACGCAACTTTTCTCCATTTAACCATCTTCGTATCTCTAACGGTTTCCAATATCCCATGCATTTCATCTTAAACTGGACACGCTGTATATATATATATATATATATATATATATATATATATATATATATATATATATATATATATATATATATATATATATATATATATATATATATATATATATATATATATATATATATATATATATATATATATATATATATATATATATATATATATATGCATACAGGGTGTTTCATTAAGGCTGGCCACCGGCCATATTTCAGAAACTAGTGGACATAAAAAGTGGAGAAAAAAAATTCATTATAAAAGTCGCCACGAGAAAATCCTGGAAATTATTTTTAAGTTCCGTAATTCATCGCAAGGGGACGCAATTGAAAATTAAAAAATAAAATTATAAATTTCTCCGAAAATTTCCACATTAAGGCATACCTTTGGTAACATCGTTAGAAAGCTTAGACAATTCTGCATCATTTTGGTCTAAGGCTCATTGGCGTACCGACCTTAATAAGAGTGGGGGAAGCTATTGAATGTGTAATCATTTAAATCGCTGTTATTTTTAAACGACTTATCCGATTGTAGTAAACCTAGGCTTGTTTAGAAGAAAAAGGTAAGTACTTTTAACTGTCGCATCGATTGGTACGCGATAGCTCATAATAAAATTGTTAGAGGGCGCAATTTGTAATAATACCAGTATTTTTGATTTTATTCAGAAAAATTAAATCATACGGTATAATTATGACATCATAAGCGGAAAGTAGCTTAAATTTGGAACAAAAAACGTAAATAACGCAATTTGATATCTTTATTTGTTCCAGAGTTATGGCGAAAAGAAGACTTTTTAACCGTTTAATTTAATAATTGATTGTTGCTATGGTTTCTTAAGGTGTATAGTTGGATTAGTAATGAGGAATCTGCATTTATCATAGTCTGTGCCTCCCTTCACACTCTATCTAGGCTTAGGACTAGTCCAAACTAAGCAAATTGCAAAATTTGGAGCGTGTTTAGAGGCCAACGGGCCATAACAACGGTATCAAAGTAATGATTGATTTTTGTTTAAGAAACTTTTAATAGAATGGTAAAAATCATGAACAACTGTTAAAAACAAGTGAAAAGCTATAAATGTTCAAATTGACGGCCGTTTTGTAAAATACAACTATTAATTCTTCTTCTTGTACTGGAAACAGCTGTTTCGATTTCGTCGCGTGGAATCGAATTTATTGCAATTTCAATTCGGTGAATCATGTCCTCTCGGGTGGTTGGTCTCGTTTCGTAAACAATATCTTTTATTCTTCCCCACAAGTAGAAATCTAATACAGTTAAATCCGGGGATCTAGGTGGCCACGGAAACAAACTACCCCTTCCCATGCAGCCATTTGGGTATCTAACATTTAAGAAATCACGGACTCTTCGGGAATAGTGTGAAGGACATCCATCATGTTGATACCACAGGGATGCTCTCACGTCAAGGGAATGTCTTCTAAAAGATTGGGCAAGTCATTTTGTAAAAGTTTAAATTAGATTCACCATTTAGGTGTCCATGAAAACAAATGGTCCGATAATTCTGTCACCTAAAACACCACACCACAAATTTACACTCCATCTGTTTTGGTGATCCACTTCGCGCATCCAGTGAGGATTTGTTTGCGACCAATAATGCATATTGTGCAAATTAACTCTGCTGCAGCTAGTAAAAGTAGCCTCATCGGCCCATAAAACTTTGGAAAGGAATTGAAGATTTTCACTACACATGTCTCTCAGCCAATAGCAATAGTCGAGCCGCCTGTCAAAATCAGTGTCTGATAAAGCCTGGTGTAAAACTAGATGATAAGGATGCAGCTTAAAATCCCTTAAAATTCTGAACACAGAAGCAACACTTACACCTAGTTCCGTGGAAAATATCCCTGATGCTTACGTGAGGCTCCGATTCTACGTACGCAAGAACATTAACACTATTGTCTTCATTTCTTATGCGACGTCTTCTGACAGGAAGTGGAATACGTCGTACATTTCCTGTTTGTCTTAAACGTGTTGCCATTCGCCGAAACACTTTTCTAGTGTAGTGCCTTCGATCAGGATATCTGATAGCGTATTGTCGTTCCGCAATAGCTGCATTTTGAAAACATTCATAATACACGGCAAGCATGTCGTAAGCCTCGGCATTGGTATACGACATTTTTGAAGGATAGCACTAATTTCTGATAAGGTACAATTAAAACCCAAAACTAATGAACGAAAAAATTTTTACAACACAACATCAATCAAAATTAAGTAAGTTGACAACTTTTTCAATTTATTTACCTCCATGGAAACGAGCCGACTTTGTTCCGCAGCAAATTAGATTATTATTTTAAAACACACCACATTAGAGTTATGCCTAGAAGTTTTATATGATGTTATAAACGTACAGAAGAAGAATTAATAGTTGTTTTTTACAAAACGGCCGTCAATTTGAACATTTATAGATTTTCACTAGTTTTTTAACAGTTGTTCATGATTTTGTACCATTCTATTGAAAAGTTTCTTAAACAAAAATCAATCATTACTTTGATATCGTTGTTATGGCCCGTTGGCCTCTAAACACGCTCCAAATTTTGCAATTTGCTTAGTTTGGACTAGTCCTAAGCCTAGATAGAGTGTGAAGGGAGGCACAGACTATGATAAATGCAGATTCCTCATTACTAATCCAACTTATACACCTTAAGAAACCATAGCAACAATCAATTATTAAATTAAACGGTTAAAAAGTCTTCTTTTCGCCATAACTCTGGAACAAATAAAGATATCAAATTGCGTTATTTACGTTTTTTGTTCCAAATTTAAGCTACTTTCCGCTTATGATGTCATAATTATACCGTATGATTTAATTTTTCTGAATAAAATCAAAAATAGTGGTATTATTACAAATTGCGCCCTCTAACAATTTTATTATGAGCTATAGCGTACCAATGGATGCGACAGTTAAAAGTACTTACCTTTTTCTTCTAAACAAGCCTAGGTTTACTACAATCGGATAAGTCGTTTAAAAATAACAGCGATTTAAATGATTACACATTCAATAGCTTCCCCCACTCTTATTAAGGTCCGTACGCCAATGAGCCTTAGACCAAAATGATGCAGAATTGTCTAAGCTTTCTAACGATGTTACCAAAGGTATGCCTTAATGTGGGAATTTTCGGAGAAATTTATAATTTTATTTTTTAATTTTCAATTGCGCCCCCTTGCGATGAATTACGGAACTTAAAAATAATTTCCAGGATTTTCTCGTGGCGACTTTTATAATGAATTTTTTTTCTCCACTTTTTATGTCCACTAGTTTCTGAAATATGGCCGGTGGCCAGCCTTAATGAAACACCCTGTATATATATATATATATATATATATATATATATATATATATATATATATATAAACTTTGGGAAGTTATTGAGTACACTGGCGCGAAGGTTTCTAGCATATCGATCCAGCAATTTTAGCATAGTAGAACACGCAGGGTATCCGCTATGTTTTATATTTTATCAAAATAACAAAAATAACTCTATTAAAAATATATATGTAACTCATATATATATATATATATATATATATATATATATATATATATATATATTAAACGAAAATGTTAAAAGTAGATGTCAACAATTAAATACATATGTCATATTAGAGAATCCATTGTTTTTGCAAAGCGTTTTAGATGAAAACATAGCCGTTGTTTTTTTTATTTAAAAAAAGATGGTTAAATTTAAAGCCAATAAATTGAAAAAGTATACATTTTATTAATTTTTATGTTTTATTTTATTGTATGTCAACCCGACTTTTTTATTAGTTATGAGAAATTGAAAACAAGATATGCGTAGGTAATAAAATTATGCTATATTTTCATTTTGCTATAACGTTCTAACTAATAAAGATATCGAACCACTTTTTTTTATCATTGTTTTCCTAATAATTTAAGATATTTTCTGGCTATGATAAAATAATGGTGTGGTTATATTTAAAAATTTCGAGAAAAATGGAAAAAACTGTTTATTTAAAAAACGCCCTCTGGCGGTGACTTTAAAAGCAAAATATTATAAATGTTTACATTGTTATGCTTAAAAACCGTTTTTTGTCTAATTAGAACTATTTTATAAATTTAGATTGGATAAAACAAAATTATAGGGTAATTAATCAGATAACTATCCCCCTTTCCTCCCGCCCCTTATTTTTTCGGCCTAGATCATAAAGTGCATTACGAAAAAGATTCAAAACATTTCAAATTTTATACTAATCATATTTGTTTTATACACTAATCACTAAATTTTCTATAAAAAGGCATTTTTTAATACGATCATATTGTGATGCGCCACCTAGCGGTAGAGGCACGAGCTTCAAAGTAATTTCCAGCAATTTCTCTAGGCCACTTTTGTCATATATTTTTTTTTCGAACGCTCTGCGATGAAAGGATGCAAGTAAATAATTAACATTAACTAGACATAGATTTACTAATTACGTAAACTAGAAACGTTGTAAACAAAAATAAATACACATTTAGCTATTTATCTTCTAGCTTTATAAAATTGCTAATTCTAAATTCATAATTATAGCTCCATCTAGTATCATGTTTTTTGCAATAAAATACTAGTTACAGAAACCCATTTATTAAATTCAATTCCATCTATACAGAATCTAATACGTATAATCCCAACCATTATAATAATGATCCTATATTAATATTAAGAACAATAAAATAAGACTTACTGATCTCCAATTTAGAATTCCTAATTGACTATAATTCCACGCCATCCGGAAAACTAATCTGTGGTTTTAAGTAGGTAATGTTTAAAATAACCTAAAAAAACTTCTTAAACTTTAATTTACCTGTTAAGTTGAACACACGAAACAGCATACTATTACATTTTAAAACCGTTAATATCACACAAATTTTCATCATCTGCGTGATTCATCACACTTGAATACAATAAATCTACCGTAAACAAAATAATTATGTATTCAATACAATCCAGAGCCGTATTAAGGAACTTAAAACATAAATGTTGGTTAATTTTATTATTTATTAATTAATGCTGAAAACACAAAAAACAAAAATGTAAAATATTTTAATCACTCTCTGTATCATCTTCTAGTTTTCTTTTCAAATTATTAATTTTAATATATTCCTGTATTGTTTTCAATCCAGATGTACTAACAACTCTCAAATTAGCGGCGCAAACTTTTGTATTAATATGTGGATTATGAATTTCTGTGATCTGTGTTGACGCAGCAGCTGCAGAATCGCCAGTTGAAGCTAATTTTCCACTCCAGAATTCGTTTCCGGGTAACGCGTTACCATCCCATGCGTATGAAACGATTAACAGCTTTCCTATAATTTTAATTACATGTTTACGTAAATTAATATTTGAAGTAATATCCGATAATACCAGAATCTGTCCCAGAAAGTTTCACATGAGGATCTCTTTTTCCAATATGAATTTTAATTCCTTTGGGATGTTCCTTAATTTGCATAATTTCACCAGATTTATACCCTTGGCATTGTTCTGCCTTTATGTAAGAAAAAAATATGTCTGATATACATGACAGTGATTTACCTAGGAATCTAAGATTACAAGTTATTTTACACAATATTAGTGCTGTGTAGAACTTACTGCATTCTTTTGCCAAACGTTTGAATGAAAATATCTTCTTGATGAGGCGAACATTTCCAGACTCCCAGCCCAATGCCAACAACATGAACAAATGCAGTTGTCTCTTTAAGGCGTGCTCTTTCGTTAGCTTCAATCAATAAAGTATCAATAGATAGCGCAATTCTTTTAACAAATACTGTGTTATCAAAAAAAGTGTTATTTTCAAGAGCGGCGAAACGTTCCGGTTCGATTTTTATTTGGACCAACACATCATCGTAAGTGAAGGAAGGTTCATCATAAAAATTAGCAAAAACCATTTGTAAGCTGTTACTATTTTTTCCGTAACCATTACTGTTTGTATTCTGGGTTTTGGTTACCACCATCTCCTCATACTCCATTGCTCTTATTTTTTTGAGCCTTGCACCAATTAATCCTACCACAACACCTTCATCCTGAACGTGTGATCTACTTAGAGCAGGTTTACCATAATTCTTTCTTGTTCCATCATTTATAAAGTAAGAATATGAACTAATAGAGAGAAAAACTGATAATTTTATTTCATCGTAGCTTATGCAACTTTCAAGTGATATTTTTGATTTGTGATCTTTTCCAATCAGATCCCATTTTCCAGCCGCACGCGTTCCATCCAATAATATGTAACTATCAAATTTACCCATGAACATTACGGCACGTTTAGTTAATAATCGATCAATAAATTCTAAAACCGTCATATTTTTATAAATACTTTTTTCGTAAAATGTGCCATGCTGTTTTTATGTAATAAAAACTGTGCACATAAATATAAAGCATTTTCGTGAATTAAAGGATAAACAGAATTTATATTTTCTTCAAGAATTTTTATTGATACTATACTTTTTAAAGTTTTACAACGGTTTGAATCAATTGGAAATTTAATTGGGAAATCCTCACTCTTATTTAAAAAATCCCCTATGGTTATATCTTCCGGTACATGTTTAGGTTCACCTAGTAATTGTAATAATTCTCTATCCCACTCAGGAGACGTATTTGGCCATTCTGGTACTGTATACATTTATTATTATGGTTTCAAGGCTAAAAATAAATATTAAAACAATACTGAAATCGTTAAATTATTAATTACACAATATTGCATGAGTACACTAACAAAACACAAACGCAATAAAAACTCGACATTAATCTTATTTACAACTGTTACACGGGATAATTTAGAAACCTATGTTATATTCGTGATAAAGCTTACTAGATGTCGCTTACATACTAATAATGGTAAGATAATAAATTGCCTTGGCGCCCTTGACCCTGCATTGGTGTAATTATTGAATTGAAACGATTCAATTTAAAATGACTCACTATGAAAGTATGAATAACCGTTTTTCAGTGATTTTAAAGAGATGTCAATTAGCAATAATGTAATCTTTATTCTATAATTAACTTGTAATTTAGAACATTTAAACAAAACAGTATTTAAAAGTACGCAATTGTATGAAACATTGCTCCAGAAATGTTATTGTACTTTGATATCAGTTTTTCCACGCGAACTTTTATCTCCGTCGTTATACTAGATAAACAAAACAATTATTTTATTGCAAGAATAAAACTAAAAATAAAATTCTACAAACAATTAATTATGGCAAAATTTTTCATTGCATTTACATACCGGAGATTTGATTTTAAAAATGAAACACTGGTGTATTGTGGATGTATATTTGATGTAATCACAACATGATCAATGTAAGATATACATAAAAACGACATGTGCTCGAAGCCACATGAGAGTTAATCAGATAAATGGAATCGAGTATGTAACTTTTGTCTTGAAAGTTATCATTTGTAGGATTTTGACACGAAACTTTTAGATAGGAAAACTTGAATAAGTGCAATGTTCACATAACAAATTTAATCAGAATTATTAAAATTGTTAATACACAAGGCAAGGATCACCTTGATACATTTAGATAATTTCCGCGCCTTTTTATTTAGAATAAGTCAATTATCATTTGTGGTAACATCCGTTTAAAAACTCATTAATTTCACTTTCATCTACAAAGAGTATTAGAGCCTAAAGGTAATTTGAAAAGTTTATACTTTATACGACTTACCTACATCTCTTCTCACTTGCCTCGTACTTCTGCTTCCTCGCTACCTAGGATATTTTGTGACTTTTACCTGGTTTCACAATCTGACAAAGTTTGTAGATTAACAATATTTAAAAACATGGCTAGAAATCCATTAATTATGGTTATGTGCTTACTAAAGTTGTTCGCTTATAGTTAGTTATACCTACCTCTTTCTCCTTGAAAAATAAAAAACCGCAGAAACTGTATTTTCAATAAGCGATTAGTTTCTCATGTACTATGAAACCACAAAAAAAGGCTGGTTTAAATCCAGATTGAAGATACAAGTTTCCAGAACCAATGCAGATTGTATGAAAAAGAAGATTTTCACGGTTAAAATTCATAATTAAAATAATTATCTTTTTTGGACAAAGTCGTATATTTAAAAGCAAATATAACAAGCTGTTTAACCATTTCAATAGTAATTACAGCTATCCTCCTCAATTATAGGGGAAAAGAGTTGCAACAAATATTCGAAATAACTTCAAAAAAATGCATAAATTTTGTTTTTGTAAAAAGTTTATAAACGTTTAGGACATTAATATTGCAAATATTTGTCAACTCTTTTGTATTTTTACTGTAGAGGATTGCTGCAATCGCTGTGGAAACCGTAACGCAAACTCGTTTTTAAATACACGGCTTTGCTACAAGAAAAATACAATTGAAGCATGTTGAGTTAGAAATCACTTCAATAATAATTTTCGCGATCCATTTATTAAATATCTGGTGTAGAACAATACACAACCTTCCAACCAACAACTTGGAAATTAAAAGAAATGAATTAATTTTGATAACAATTTTTTTTAGGTAATTATGCAATCACTTTATTAATACGTTCATAACTAAACTAAAATAATATAAAATATTGCTTTTGTTTTTACAAAATTTATATCAGAGACGTTTAAAACTTTACGTCAGAAGGAGGTCAATGCACATCTCGATGTTAACTTTAAAAAAAATATTCCAGAGGCCCGTTTCTAGAAAATTATCAATAATATAATTTAAGCATTTTCAATCCTATTTATAAATATTTAATATAAACCAAAAACCGCTCATAATAAACTCCGCCTCCTAGTTTTAAATACGTACGTGTTTTCGTTCGTTGTAAAGTGAGCTAATAAGTTGGTGTAGGAATAGTGAAAAAGAAATCGATTGCATAACCCTCTGTACCTACATATGCATATGTGGATTGGATGGTAAAAATCGTCGATTTTGTTTTTACGTGTGTAACACGTTCACACACTCACGCGCTCACACACACAAACACGCACGCACACATGCACGCTCACACAGACGCACGCACACACACACACACACATACGCACACATGCACGCACACGCACACGCACGCGACACCACGCGCACACACGCACACAACACACGCACACACGCACCAGCACGCGCACACGCACGCGCGCACGCACCCACACGACACCACACACACGCACGCACACGCACACACGACACGCACACCGCACACGCACACGCCACGCGCACACGCGCACAGCGCACACGCGCACACGCACACGCACACGCACGCGCACACGCCACACGCACACAGCACACACGCACACACGCACACGCACACACGCACACACGCACACGCACACAGCACACACACACGCACACGCACACGGACGCGCACACGCACACGCACACGTACACGAACACGCACACGCACACGCACACGCACACGCACACCCACACGCACACCCACACGCACACACACACACACACACACACACACACAAACATGAATTGTATACACGCTGCAGTAAAATGAAAATATAATTTTAGAACTATCTTTATTGCGTCCCTTTATTTGGCAACAATGTGATAATATGGTAAGTTGTACATATAATCCTAAAACGTTTTTAATTGGTTATAAATCAAAGAGAACGTTTTTATGTAAATTAATTACACAGTTACAAACATTTATTTTACTGAAACACTAAACCGTTGAAAATGGGCCCGTGCTGTGGTTTTAAAATACTCTTCAACAAAATATGTTGTAGATAGTTAAAACTTTTCCGTTGGGACATAACTTTTTTATGGATTTAGAGTGCTGCTCATTAATTGGAACCAATGCTGTACAAAATTTATACTGACACTAATTTTGTTGGAAAAGGGTTGAAGTATTGGCTGTATGGCTACATACTAAATTTTTAGATTTTACTGTGTTAGTCACGGTTTCTCATTTGCGATGTGTGGAATCTTCACTTATATAGCAATTTAGTTAAATTAAATTAAAAGATGGAAAGGGAGAGGGGACAAAGGAGAGGGAGAGGGAGAGGGAGAGGAGAGGAGGGAGAGGGAGAGGGAGAGGGAGAGGAGAGGAGAGAGGGAGAGGAGAGAGAGGGAGAGGGAGAGGGAGAGGGAGAGAGGAGAGGAGAGGGAGAGGGAGAGGAGAGGAGAGGAGAGGGAGAGGAGAGGGAGAGGGAGAGAGGAGAGGGAGAGGGAGAGGAGAGGGGAGAGGGAGAGGGAGAGGGAGAGGAGAGGGAGAGGGAGAGGAGAGGGAGAGGGAGAGGAGAGGAGAGGGAGAGGGAGAGGAGAGGGAGGGAGAGGAGAGGGAGAGGGAGAGGGAGAGGGAGAGGGAGAGGGAGAGGAGAGGGAGAGGGAGAGGAGAGGGAGAGGGAGAGGAGAGGGAGAGGGAGAGGGAGAGGGAGAGGGAGAGGGAGAGGGAGAGGGAGAGGAGAGGGAGAGGGAGAGGAGAGGGAGAGGGAGAGGGAGAGGGAGAGGGAGACGGTAGCTAGAAGTCCTCTACCGTGACGACACCCTTACAAAATTAACATTACAATCACAAAGAAAATTAATTTCGGAGTTAAAAAACTATCCATGTATGAGCAAGAGGCCAAGAGAGCTACTCTACAGTTTCTATTAAAAATGTCTGATACTTTGGACAATGTGCCATTTATTACCATAGAAAATGTAAATGATATATCCACACATTAACACTTAAATAGAATTTAAACTTTTTTAATTACAACATCTCATGCGGTACATGCACTACTTACTATATTACAAGTATTGCGACGAACTGTAATTAGTGCATAGTGTTGTAGATAAAATTAAACAGCAATAAATTAATTGCACATTAAACTTTAACCCTAATCCTAATTTGATAACCTTTGAAAGTGTTGATATACTCTCTGTAATTTAATGAATTCTACCAATTTTAGGTAAACTTCAAAAGACCCGTAAGTACCCAATTACGAATAAACAGCACAGTAGGTAACAGAATTTTTTTTTAATTCTAGTTTCTTTATTAATAAGGTAATAAGAATAAAAGAGTGGGAGCTTAAGAAAGGGATGTGTCGGGTATGACACCAGATACTACGCTTGAAACTCAGTATTTAAGGTTTTAATTATTACAGTCAAAGCATAATAATCTGAGATTTATTGTTATCTCATAACAATTTGTCTTGAAGCAGTCCTTTCATTATGTATTTTTGAAATGCAGTGTAGGCGTAGAGGACATCGTTATTACCTTGTTTAGCTTTTTATTCCTTTTTGTTCTTCGTGAATTTTAAATTTTCAAGCACTGATCTGATCCTCCATTTGTAATCATAAGATTCTTTTGGGTTTTCAAGTTTGTTTGAAACTTTTTCCGCTGCAGTTATTATGCCTACATTCATATGCCTTGTGTGGTGTAGCGTAGTTCAAACATTTATTCAATACTTATTTCTCTTTAGTGCCACTAAACCGTCTTGCAATACATTTATTGCGGTGTTTTTGCTGTGGTTGTAAGTTAAATTACTTTTCTTTTTCCTTAACTTTTAGTTTTTATTTGTAAACTTCTTTGTGGTTGCCCATAGTTCTTTAGTTGCTTCCTTTTATTGTCAAGTTAACTCTAAGTAGTTTTCCTCCGCCCCCCGATTTTTACTTTGGTTAAAATGCTCCATTACGACAGGAATTTCTTCCCTGAGAATGTATGTTTGGAATTAAATTAAATTAAGTAAAAGTAAAACCGCCGAAAGAATGTATCTAACGAACAGGACGAACATATTTGATAGAGGCAAGACTATTTCATACCATCAAAGTAACTCCATGGCTGCAACTACAATGTATTTCTAGATATGGATGAACTGCTATGAATAACGGTTTGGAATGGAAATCTGGTGATTACCTTTTCCAGTCATGAACAAAATGAATCAAAAAGTACGAGAAATATGCGATCCACCAGCTGCTTCATAATATACTCACATGGTACAAAAAAATTTGGATTCTTTCGTGAATCACTGATGAACCACACCTTTTTGATCGTACGTCTATAAAATGCTTGAGGGGATATATACCCATAGTCTGCAACTAGCCAAAGAACTAACAGTCTGTGAAATACGGAAACTGACAGCAGTGACTAAATACGAGACTATAGAAACACAGAATTATTTAATTCGTGCACTTACTGCAAACATAATGTCACCAAGAGAAATTCAATTTCAATACCTTTTACTTCATTTTTACTTTATTTTCTAAATAATTCAATATAATTTATTCATTAGTCATTTAAAGGTTAATCATTGTACACACACTTCCTTTTCTTGACAAAAAATAATTGTCACGTAAGACATGTACTAAATTGATACAATATAGGGCAGATAACCACTAATAGACTTTTTTCATATTAACCAATATCCACTTGCGACAAGATGTTTCCTAGTTAAAAGAAACGGTCGGACGTTAATACGTAAATTATCAATTACTATAAATATGAGTAGAAAGGGTGTTAGAGAGAAATTAAAGATTGCAAAAGTGCAATCAAATCCATGTAAGAATTCTATTTTATTATATTATTTTTGTTTCTTTATATTGTTTATCACCATGTATCAGCTAAAACGAACACACCTCTATGTTACCTTTCTTTTTTATCTGTGGAAGGTCTTGGTTGAGAGTCACATGCGTTAACGAACGCACACAAACACTAAATTAAAATTTATGTGATGATAAAAAGACTTATCGCCAAGTTAACGAATATTGCTGTAAACAACTTTTAGGCAGTCCTACCAAAATGTCTTATCATACTTTGCTTAGTATTATTGTAATTAAAAAATTGTATTGTTTTTTATGGTTACATAACTCTTTTGTTCTAGATAAATCTATAAGTAAAAGCATGCAATGAAGTTCAAATTTGATTAAATGTAACCTTCATTCACATCTCTCTCGTCATGGCATATATCTGAGCTACCCCAATTTAAGCCCCCGAGAAGTGACACTAATGCCACCAGTTTTGCACATTGGACCAAACTTTTTCCAACAAAACTGAAAAAATATATTGTTACAGGCAAACACTTACTATACCATCAGCCTGTGAAGGTAATCTGCAGGAAACGGCCATAGCTCAGTGGTATAGGCGGGGTTCTTACTTATCACTCCAAAAGGCCCTCGTCACAACTCCACAACATCAAAATAGGGAAAAAAGGTCACAAAAAGCCACTTGTTAAATACATTTATTGCGGTAAAATGTCATGAACTAGCTCTTAATAATGACCTAACAGTAAACCAAAATGTTCAGTCAAAATAAAATACTCTCCTCAACCAAAATTCTACTCCAAAAATTCTACACAAAGTTCACCTAAACTTCAATAAAATCCTAAGCTTCATATAAAAGCCACAAAATTGAGATAATAAAACTAAAACTCATTGAACATCTCGATAAACTTCGACACAAAATTGTTGGCTCAAAAACCAAAAATAACTGTTCAATGCGGTAATTAATTATTCAATTTAAAATGAAAATGCGTTACAACAAAATAAACCAACACGATAAAATGTCAATAAAAGTCTTAAAATATAATATACCTACGTCAAAATCGGAGTCGTAATACCTAATGCGCAAAAGTACACAACCACGTACCCAAACAAATAAAATAAACTGTTTACCTTTATCGCAAACCAGGTAAAGCAGTGACTACTGTCGGTAAGTTGATACCTAAAAAAAATTGCGAATACTTGCAAAACAAACACTGGCGTGTAAATAAGCCAATCAACGACCTATTTACTTTATAATTACGTTACGTTACGTAACTTATCTTCCAAAGAAATTATATTAACCAAACGGAACAACTAATTATCTCATAAATTTGAATGTAAATTCAAAATACCTAAACTTTGAAATTTGGATAAACGTAATATCACCAACGTTGTCAGACAAGAATAAGATTACAAAAATATTTACACTAAAGAAATAATACTCAGTTTTTAACACTATGCATATATTGAGATAAAAATAAGAATTAAAATAAACAAACAGCGTATTGTCCAAACCACATAAAATCTAACTTTTAAATACAATTTCTAGCAGACTGATTTGGAATACGTTCTTCAGGAACCAATATCCCAAATTTATCTATTTTAAACCTACTTTAAATTTTTAATTAACATCAAAAGAATAAAGAATACGCTGAACATCTATTTTTACAAATCCTGCTGTAAGTAATTTTATATAGCGTAATCAGAATAAAAGGAACAATGCACAGTCTGAAATAATTAGTTTACGAAAGAATATGCTTTATAACCTGATTGAACATAAGGAGGTGACTAAATGAATCTTAAACAAAAGGCATATTCATCCGTCTAAATAAGTACAAATAAACACCTTATTGAAATCACAAAAATAAACTCAAAATAAAATAGTTACCTTCACCAACCACAGAATGGTCACTCGAAACTTTCCTTCCTTTGCACAACAATAACTTAGTACATCGTTACTGACTTCCATATACCCAAACTACGGTAACTCATTCTTGACCTCTATGTACACTTTTATTAAAACGACCATTTATCTTTATACGGAACTAATTAAATGTTATTTACAGCGAGTTTATCATTCGTTCTGGGTGAGCTGTATATACGAAACTACCATATGACAATGAACTTCTATTACAGTAAATCCACCAACAAAATGCGATAATCATCTAAAGGAGTTAAGGGACGGCGCTACCAATAAACACCTAACCCCTTTCCGAGGACTCGAAAATATCACCACTGACAATGACAAACGTTATAAAATACCTGGGATACGCGGAAAGCCAAGTCACACAACGAGAACCTTAACCCACCACTACATCCTGCTTAAGACTAACTCAAGACGTTTTCAGTTTCACCCACATTGAATTTGCATCTCTCTTAACTAATCACACATCCTAATTACATCAAACCTTAATACGCGCTAAAAACGTAAGGCACATATTATAAAAAACATTCCACTCTGCACAAGATCCCACGGTACATTATCAGGATAACCTGATATTTTTTTCAAATCCTTTCGATACTGAACCTTAGAATCACGTATATAAACTCCACACTCTTTGTGTGTAGACTAAAAATGTATGTAAATTTTTCCACCGACCTGTCACCAACGCTTAACATCGCAAACTCTACTTCCTGTAATATGTACTTTTAATACAAGCTTATGAAGCTACTTAATTTTAAAGTTTAACTGTACATTTTCGTGACGGACATTTATCGTCTTATAACAACTGTTAAGGGAGGAAATAAATAAGAAGCACAAGAAAGGGGTCATAACGATTGCTCGATAATCTCATGTAAGGACGAAGGTTGGGTATAAAAATGAACGCTATAAATAGATAGCAGTGACGGACTACAAGAGGACCTATAGTGTACGATAGTGTACGTTGAGAGAACCATGATCATTTAATTCCGTTGGAATTTGAACATAGCCAATGCGAGGCACTAGAGGTTGTGCGTGCTTCTACGTAATCACTGCAGTGATTGATGGCAAATTTAATCATTCATGGATGTGTTACAAGAAAGTCGGTTAGTGGGTCACATTACAAAACTTAATCTCTGTTCAAAAAGATGTTTTTCCACGTGGAGTACCGTCTAAAATTTTGGCACTAATTGCAATTTAAGTACCTATTATTTAGAGCAGCAGTAGTTCGTAGTATTGGTAGCACACAAACTTCGAGATTAAACGTTAGCCGTTCGTCCCGTGCGTGCATGCGCGAGCGCGCGTGTGTGTGCGTGTGTGTGCTTGGGTACGTTGGTGCGTGCATGCGTACGAGGGCGTGTGTGTGAGTGTATATGTGTGTGTGTGTGTGTGTGTGTGTGTGTGATGTGAGTGTGTGAGTGTGAGTGTGAGTGTGAGTGTGAGTGTGAGTGTGTGTGTGTGTGTGTGTGTGTGCGTGTGCGTGTGCGTGTGTGTGTGTGTGTGTGTGTGGTGCGTGCGTGCGTGCGTGCGTGCGGCGTGCGTGCGTGCGTGCGTGCGTGCGTGCGTGCGTGCGTGCGTGCGTGCGTGCGTGCGTGTGTGTGTGTGTGTGTGTGTGGGTGTGCTTGTGTGCGTGTGTGTGGGTGTGCTTGTGTGCGTGTGTGTGGGTGTGCTTGTGCCTGTACGGGTGCGTGTACGTGCGCGTCCGTGTCCTTGTGCGCGCGTACGCGTACGCTGATTAGATTTGAGGAATAATTCAGCGGCGCAGAGGGGGGTCATTAGGGGCCGTTTTTAGTTTTCATCAAATATTTCAGCTGTATATTTCAAAGATATAAAATCTAAGAGCATGTCGATTGATTATGGTCTGTGCAATTTTTTTGATATGACGCGTAATTTTGCGGAAAAAATTCTAAATTTACGTGTTAATTCAACTTTGTTCAATATTTGAATAACGGTTAATTTGATAAGAAAGCATGGAGACGTTTTTTAAAGAAAATTTAATTTCACATACTCAAATTAAGTATAAAAATTAATTAAGTGGGATTGAAAATGCTTAAACTGACATGTAAACGTTTAACTGACATGATTACATCATTGTTTTTTTTACAATGTTGCCTATTTTCGTTATGAACGTATTAACGAAAAAGTTGCATAATTATCCTAAAAAATTTGGTGTGGAACAACACACGACCTTCCAACCTACAAAATGGAAATTAAAATCAATGAAATAATTTTAATAACAATTTTTTAAAGATAATCATGGAACCTCCTTTATATAAGTTCATTACGAAATTAAGCAACATTGTAAAAACATAAATAATAACCTATGCCAAACAGACGTTTAGAACTTCAGATACTAACTTAAAAAAATTCCAAAGCTTCTATAAAGATATCGATAATACAGTTTAAGCATTTTCAATCAAATTTATTTAATTTTTAGATTTAATTCGCTTTATATTAAGAAATTTTATTAAGAAAAATAACGTAAAATTAAATTTTCTTTAAAAAATATTTCTACATATTTTCTTATAAAATTAATCATTATTCAGATATTGGAAAAAATGGAACACTTAAATTCTACCTTATGAATTTTTTGCCGCGAAATTACGCGTCGTATCAAAAAATTCTATAGAACTTAATTAATCTGTATGATTAAGGTCTATTTATTGGTATATCTTTGAAATGTATAGCTGTTTCAGAAAAAACAGCTCCTAATAAACCTCCCCTCTCCGCCGCTGAATTTCTCCCAAAATCTAACCAGCTCTAGGCGAAATAAAAACAAGCTTAAACACAAAATTTTAAGTACGTAGGTGTTTTCGTTCTGGAGTTATCATGGATATTAACATACATCCACACATACATACAGACATCATGGTCGATCTTAGCGAAACTTGGCCAAACGTTGTAAAATGAGGTAGAAAGTAGATTTAGCGATAGTGAAAAAAAGGTCGATTGCATAACCTTCTATATCTATAGTCACAGCAAAATCTTTTCCGTTGTGGGGGTGAAATTGTTAGAGAGAGACAAACTTAACATACCAACTTCCATAATAACCCTGATAATTACAAATGATATATCTATGTTAGTGAAATACACCTTGTTGGGTTGTTAGAACTGCCGAATAAATTACAATGTTGTCAGCTCTTCTGTTTACACATAACTTCTAATTTTGACGTTTTCCACATTTTGAGATTTTCGATAAGCTCCTCGAAATTATACATGACTACTTCAAAATGTTACAATTGCTTAATCATCGCAAAATGATCTAAGAACTGTTAAAAGTATTGTTACTTAGTTGAGAACGAGTATTTCCATCAAAAACTAATTTTTAAAATAAATGTAAACAATATAACCTAAGCATTATGTTGACGTCGAATTTCATACGTTTGGTAACAATGTCAAGCGCTGACGTTTATCCCCACATTGGAAAAGAGTTTGTCGCGACTCTACCTATGTATATGTAGGTTGGAAGGTAAAAATTATTTTTAAAATTATTTCATTTTTTTAATTTTTTTAGGTTTGAAGGTCGTGTATTATTCCACGCCAGATATATTGAGATAGTGTTGGTATTTTTTTCCTATATCCACGTGCTTGACCAACTAATAATTTTTAAGCTAAATTGATTTAAAGGTTTAAGCTTTACAGTCTATTGTTACTGAGGTACATAAGGCGAGATCCGAATTGCATCCCAAACATTTAACTTTTGCCTGACCAAGAAAAGGTCATATCCGAATTGCATACTGTCTCGGAAAAAGGTATTTGCTGATTATTAACACCATTTTAGGTTAACTCAGCCGCAACGTTGTCAATTTGTACTAAAATTCTTGAAATATTGTTTAAAAATCAATAAACCGATTAAAAGTTTAGGTAATTATTTGTATTTTATATATTCGGAAATAAATCAATTTCTGTTTATATAAAGGTGATACTTTACACTTTATACACTTCAAGTAAGAAAAACCAAGATATATTGTCAAAAAAATAAATTCGTTTATTATGAAAATGTATATTGTATTTATTTATGTATGATGCAAAATAAAATTGAAACTCTTGTTATGGGTGATCCAGATTGATTGAAGTGGTCCGCCTACTTCAAAAAAAGCTATTCTCCACTTATCTCATTCAGTGATCCCAACTATTTCCAGTGGCGTACATACGGGTATTACTGATTGGGCGGAAATTCAAAACGTTGATAATAATATATCAACAATAAATACAGAAAAATTTTAAATGACATAAATAGTCTGTATTTCTTGATTGTTAAACTACATCCATCTCAATGTTATTATTAAAAATACCAATGATTAAATGGAATGTTTTAATTTCAATATAGTTTTAATAGCTTATAATAGGTGCTGAAAATGTTGTCCGTTATTTTCTAAGCATAAATTTACTCTACGTTTAATATTCTCGAAGAAGACGGCGTTCACTATGGCATTCTGTCACTCCTCAATATTAAAATGACAGAAAATTGGCCCTATAGTCCTGTTAATATTAAATATTAAATTCTAATTCTAAATTCTAATAGTAATAATTGTAAGAGGATTATTAGCATTAAATCAGATCAGAATACGAAAAATTATAGCTTATTCATCAATTAACCACATAGGATGAATAATTGCTGCAATAATTTATTTACAATCAACGTAATTTTATTTTTTTTTAATTTTTGTTTTTGTTATGAACGAATAAGTTCAAAGGTAAATATGTAATTAAAAATTATTATTAATTTTATTAAATTAATAAATTAAAAAGTTTACTTCGAGTAGGATTTGAACCTACGATCTGTACTTTGCTAGAGTACCGCGCTAACCAACTGCGCTATCGAGATTCAAGCCCCAGTCGATGTAAATTTTGTCTTTATGTGTGTAGAACTGATGTAAATTCTAAATATAATGAGATTACAATCAAATTCTAAATATTATATTATATTTTAATGTAATTTTAATTTTAAATAAAAATAAAATTTATTTTATTAATCAATTAATTCAGAAATTAAAATTTAATCCAATAATTAAAATAATATTTATCATCAATTTCCTGCCATTAGCAGGAATACCACCATTTTTAGGATTTTTACGTAAATGATTCAAACCATAATTCAAAAATCTATAATTATTATACTAGTGATCATAATCATTTTCACATAATAATAATAATAATTTATGTATACATCAATATTTCACTATCCGCATATCTAATTAAATCAAATTCAACAAATTAGATTATTAATCTTAAGCTAAAACTAAGTTATAAAATTATTATCATTAATTCAATTTTACTAAGAAGTCTCTTGACAAAGACAAATTTTACGTAAATTATAGGAACAATAATAAAACGACAAGAACAGGAGGGATCAAAGTATGACAGTGTATACATACGTATTTACGCATGCTCATGACCCCAGCGGATGAAATTTTTGATAAACAACTTACCCTTTCCAGTGTTAGAATACATTTTTGATAACAATATGACCATAGCGGAGTTACAAACCCTACAATCAATTTAGATCACGCTGTATATTAAGGTCCTTATAGTTGATTTATACAGAGTGTTTTATTCGTTTAAATATTCGAACTAGAATATCTTGAGCTAAAAAATTTAACCTTAAATCCCAGAGATTTTGCTTATTCTTATGGAGGTATATATGGTGTTAAAATCTTTTTTAAAGAATCACCTAATTTTTTGGTTATAATTATGAAAACTTCAGTAGCGCTATTTTTTGCAACGGCAAACAAGTATATGTTTATTATAAGTTTTTGTTATAATAAAAAAAACTTATAATTTAATATTAGTCAAGTTGCTTTGGTATGTGTGAATCCTTGCGATATTGCAGGCTCACATTCCATTAATATAAGTAATTTGATTGTAATTCCCATTATATTTAGAATTTACATCAGTTCTACATACATAAAAACAAAATTTACATCGATTGGGGCTTGAACCTTGATGGCGCAGTCGGTTAGCGCGGTACTCTAGCAAAGTACAGGTCGTAGGTTCAAATCCTACTCGAGGTAAACTTTTTATTTATGTATTTAATAAAATTAATAATAATTTTTAAGTATATGATTATAGATTTTTCCAATCCAATGGAGGTTTTAAATAAAAAGATACACATAATGTAAAATATGTAGTTAACGTAACAAAATAAAAGAAAATAAACTTTTGTAATAAACATTTTTTGATGTAGATGTGATGTAGGTTCAATCTTTCATAACATACATAAAGTTACAATATTTACAACTAATCTATTTTTAATTTTACCAAATTAAGACGGTGTAGAATAATAACTAAAAATACCCTAAATCTGTAATATACCAAAATTTACACATGCCGGTATTTTATATTAATTTCGATATCACAATACTTTGTATCAAGTAAATGTGAGAACGCTGTCTATTATTATCCCAAAATATGTATATTGTTTTATGCTAAAACAAAATTGGTCGATGGCTGCAATTTGGACTGATGTGGGATGCAACTCGGATGGTAAACAATCTACCTGCTGTGCCTGGGATGCCCTCGACTTTCCCGGTACATAAGTAGATGCGTTTTCCACAAATTATGTAAACGTTGTGCCATTTGGGGAATATCAGCAGTATAAGTGTTTAAGTAATTCCAATGATCAATATTATAAAAACAGTAGTTTTGAACAAGACCCATGACGCGTACCGTAGGCCCCACTTTAACAATAAAGTACTCGTTGGTGAACATTATAATATTCTCAATATACAAGCTATTCAGAAAACCTTTGTAACCTGTGCACATAAACTAAAGAAATCAAATGACTGGGGTCGCTACTATATCATAACAACACATATTTTGTCATCAGACTATCAGACTGCTAGTATTAAGGTTAAAGGCCGGGGGTAATGTATGTTACTTGTACATACAACTTTTCAGAAAATGTTTATTAAAATATTTATTCAATGATGACAAAGATGAATTAATTAACGTTTTAATGTTTAAAAAATCTATAATGAAAAAATGTTTTACGTAATAAACTAAACGTCCAACCTTCTAAAAAATGACAATCTATTTTTAGAAAGTAATTTAAAAATACTTCCTCTTGAAATAGCTTCAAGTTTGCGGTTTTTCCTCTTTTTACGTATGTGATAATGGAGTTTCCGCTTTCGTTCTCACGGACGAACGTTTCGAACAAGGATAAAGCTTGATGAATTAAGTTTATAAAATGTAAACCTTGACATAATAAATAATTTCAATTGCTGATAATATGAACTACTTTTATGGAATTTCTTAAAAGACACTTCTCGATTTGTAAGTTTGCATTTCTAAACGTTACATAATTGAAATATTATTCATAGTGGAATTTCTCAATTAGCACGTTCCTAACGCTTATTTGTCATCCGAAGAATGTCGTTTCATACAATGCACGCATTGTTTATTCTGCAGTTTACGATGTGGAAATTACAGCAGTAATTTCCCGACTATTTTTAAATTTAACAGTAGCAACAATTACAGAGGTCACAAGTATGTGATTGTATGTGTTTGTAAACACTGAATTTTTAGGGACCTTGTATGTATTTTCCCACGTTACTCGCGCTGAAATTCTTTTATAAATTTTATACATTAATTTATTAAATTCACTTTGCAATAATGCTATTGCTATATTCTAATTGATTTGAACAGTTTGTAAACACAATTTTCTGATGATTCAAGATTATTACATTGTTAAAATGAGTAAAACTAACAATGTATTTGTTAATGCACTATTTTACCCGAATCCTGTATCTTTTGTGCTGAAGTTTGAGTTTTGAAGTATATTATACGTTCTCTAGAATGATTTGAGGTCCCAAGGGCCAACACTTTTTGTGTGCTTTAGTTTAAAAAACGATATAAAAACAAATAGTAAAATATAGGAATAAACTAGACAAGCTTTGTTTGGTAATTTCTGTGGTGACTCATTGGACTCAAGCGGCCTCGAACTTGTCTATACATAACAATTTCCCGCGCGTGACCAATGTCCCGCCATTAATTTTCCTGAATCAACTTGCATAAACTTGTGTCTGCACGTCTTTCTTGTGAGTTAGGTGTATAAGTGTTTTAGTTGCGTCACTGACTTTACCTTTGCTATATATATATATATATATATATATATATATATATATATATATATATATATATATATATCATTCTATCATTTTTGCGTCCATCTATTTGGCATTTACCATCAATCTGGCTACACTTTGCAAAGTGGCGTCTGTATATGGACGCCAGATTACAATCCTTAATAATTTTCTTGGTATGAGTGTTAGAGAAGCACCGTTGACAAAAGACAATTCTGATAGAATCCTATAATACTCATTCTGAGTATGGGGCCCATTCCATACTCCTACGTTGAGATTTTTTAAAAACTTGTCGACGCCAAAATCGTGTAATTCGTAAAATTGTATACAAACTTAGTTCAGCACTTTGCCGTCACGGTGCTATTTCTAAATATACTTTTATTGTATTTATTCTGTACATTTACAATCTTTCAGACGTCTTTAAATGGCAACACTGTAAAACCAATTTCTAATATTCTTTCTTATTTAATTTGAAGTAATTTCATATTTACGGTCTACAGCCTTCTGGCGTCATTCTACCTAGATATACAATTGATGTTACTTAACATCATTATGAACTCACACATGCATTATTTTGTAAATCATTCTGAAGTCATATATTAACATATATACATACTGTTTATTCTAAGCAAGATTAGCTACCTCATGCACCTCAAATACACCATTCTATGTACACACCCAGAAAATAATAAAATTTACAGATAAATGTAAAAAATTAAAAATGCAAATTGGTTAATATGTTTTACAGTTTTGTCATAGGTAGATGACTACAACGGTTGTTTGTATTAGTAATTTTCCTTGGGACACCCAGTTGATTCGAACGTTACCAGATGATATAATCCAATGCAAAATTTACTTATTATTAACAGTTGAGATGACATTATTACCCTTATTTTAAAAGGGTGACTTTTTAAATCACATTTCGGATTCGCTTCTATATGTGTGTGTGTGTACAAATATAAAAAAAATCCGTTTAAAATTAATTAAATAACTTTGTGCACCAAATTCATAGTTTTAATCGACACTTCATAGATTTAATTTTGAATTAGTATTTGTTTCAATTCTTAGAGGTAGATAGATAGTTTAACCGAAAATTTTACCGCGAAGTATATTCATCCTTGGATTTTGCTTAGTAAATCTCTAACGAACTACAGAATGTAGATTAAGAAATAAGTGTCTTAATTTTGAATTACGTAGTAACTTGTTACGATGAGACCGTTTATTTATCAAAATTATTTTTTTTAGTGCGACTAAGTTAAATTAGTACCGCTTAGGGCGTTTAGAAACCAGTTCTATTATTAACCTCGTGTCTGCGCATGCGCGCGTCTGTGCTTGTGCATCAGAACACGTGCAAGCATGGGTGCATGTGTGTTTATCGTTTATCAGGACGTCCATGTCGCTGGCGTATTTGTATTTTTAGAACTAAAGTTGAGTACTTTGTGTTATACTCAGAGAGGTATAATGAGTACGACATCCATCCATGTCCATAAACATCACTACTAGTTCCTAATAATAGGGCGACACACATTGCTTCCACTGAACCTGTATCATTTTTTTCCCTGTTGAAAATTTGTATTGACTTTCAAAAGGAGGGGTTTTATGCAAGGCTGCTCTACATCTAATTCACTATACTTAAAAAACGAATGTACGAAAAAAGGTCGCGGACAATTGGTCGCGCGAAAAAATGTCGCGCACATTTGAACGCACATCAAAAGGTCGCCAGCGAAAAAAGGTCGCGGACAAATGATCGCGTGAGAAAATGTCGCGTAGAAAAATATAACTATTAAACATTCCTCCACATTTTATCCAGGCTTAGGACTGGCAGTTAATACCTGCCATGTTTAAAAGTTTTTTTTTTATGTTTCTATATTTTATGATTTTTTAATTTTTTTTTGTTGGTTCTTGCTTTTCTGCTTTTTATATTTGTAACTCGAAGTTATGAGCAACCGCCCTTAAATACTCCTAATGTGGATGATTGGCATATTATTGACAAATAGTTTTCTGTCGCTGCGCCGTATCTTTACAAATTTTTTTGAGTGGCTGTTCGTTTCCAGCTATGTAGTGTTCAATTTTCAAACAATGTAAACTTTCCTCTTTCTTTAACCAATTGATAAATTTCTACAAATTTAGATGTGCTGCATTTAATACAGAGGAGACACTATTGTGCCATCCTTCTGCAGAATAATTTGTATATGGTATGACTTCCTCTATGGATTCAAAACAATTCCAAAGATTTCTTGAAAACTGCGGTTGTCGTCTCTGGTATCGTCGATCCAAACGATCTATACACTCATCTTCAAATTTAGAGTGTACTGAGTGAAATCAACGCCGCGTCGCAGTGTTCCAGTCTGGTATTTAGATAATTGTTAACAAAAATTTAAATTTTTTAGTGCCACCATTTGTCTGCGATCTTTTTTCGTCGGCGCCCTTTTTTCGCTGGCGATATTTTGAGGCGCGCTCAAATGTAAACGACAATTTTTCGCGTGACCAATTGTCGGCGATCTTTTTTAGCGACACCTTAACAAACATCCACGCCTAAAACAGGTTCGAACCAGGGACTTTCTTTGGATTGAATGGTGATGAAGATATTGTAATTTTTATAACTAAAAAAGTGGAGAAAATAAATTCATCAAATTGTTTGTCTGATAATTAAAGTGGTTGAAATAGGCTGATTGTACCAAACTCAAAATTCTAGTACGCACCCATTATTCACTGCTTTCCTGTACTTTACCCTTACTTGATAAATGTATCTCTTCTACATTGGGAGCTATTTAAATAACATAAGTATTGTATTGTTTTTATTTAAACATATACGAATAGACCTTGACGCTCATATGCTGGAATAATAACAATATGTATATCTTTAACTAAGACGTCAAAATGATCGCCTAATTCATTGGTGATAGAACATATATTTTTCGAATTAGATGAAAGCAGACCTAAAACTGATTGCACATAAACTATTAATTGCAATATGTAGACGCCAATATGTTTGCAACCAGAACATTGTGTATATTTTAAACTAAGACGCCAAAATGATCGTGTAGTTTAGTTGTGAAAACATTCATACAATTTTTGGATAATATGAAAGCAGACGTCAAACTGGTTGCTCACAAACTATTAATATAAAATATATTGACGCCTAAATGTTTGCAACAACAACATTATGTAAATTCTAATCCGAGATGCCAAAATGATTGCTTTGTTACATTAAGAGGGCATGCAACGCAGCAAGACGCCGTAATGATTTTTAGTGCAGTACTTTAATGTACGGGTTCCAGAATGATTGTCAAACGTACAAAAATTATGTATATAGTAAAAATAAAGCTAGAAACATATGGAATACACCATAGAACTTAGAAAAAAATGCTGACCTATATACTTCAATAAAATATCAGAGAATACGTCTTGTTCTAGGTGACGCCAAATTAAGGAATTACGTACGGACGCAATAATGATTGCATGATGTATATATATATATATATATATATATATATATATATAATATAAAATACTACGACTAAAATATGAGGATCAAGCCCTTGGACCTTAGTCCAAAAGTTGATAGTTTCCGAAACACAAGGTGTCACAGTTATTATTTTTTTAATCTCTTTTTTAAATATCTATCTTAATAATAACAGGATTTGCATGCACCTAGAGGTTTCCTATGATAAGAAAATCAGATTTGATCATAGTTTTGATGTATCTTCCAGAGGGCACCAGCAGCAGCCCTTTGTCTACACTTAAAGCTCCATAAACTTTTTTCTCCCTCGGTATATCAAATTTTCAGTCAGAAATTTTTATTTGTAGATATGTTTTCTTCAAAAAAGCTATACCGTGTAGATGTTGCTTCGAGCAGCCGTTTCTGTGATAATCGCATTTAAATGTTTCATTGCGTACTAAAAGTCATCATAGCAATGACTAAACATTATTAAGTATTGCCATTAGTTACAAACGGGTATTGTCAAACAATTCAGTCTGACAAACCTTTATTGTAATTTTAACTTCCTTCTTCAATTTTTCGCTATGGCCGTATCCTACAATAATTCAGAAATAACCGATATGATATTAGTGTATGGTTATTGCAAAGGAAATGGTCCGAAATCGGTCAGAGCATACCAAGAAAGATTTCCAAATAGACGCGATTATGGACGGAATCGTACCATTAGAACAGCAGAAGTTGAACAAGAAACTTTAGAGTTTAATTGAACAATTTATAATTTAATAAAACTTTGTTGTTTTGGTCGTTTATTATTGACTTTGTTCCTTTGTTCCTCTTGTTCCTTGCCAGTTCATTCTTACATTCTTACGATGTTATGTTGTGTAAAGTTCTGTTGTTGTTTGGCTGGATGGTCCTTAAACAGGCTCCAAACTTCTTGAACCAGTTCTTAACCTGGCTAAAGTGTGAAGGAGGGCTATGATAAATTTTAGTACGCAATGAAACATTTAACTACGATTGTCACAGAAACGGCTGCTCAAGGAGATGTACACAAGGTATACCTTTTTTGAAGAAAGCGTTCGCCTTTGCGTTCGAGTTCGCGTTCGCTTTCGTATTCGTGTTGCATTCGCGTTTGCGTTCGCGTTCCTCTTCGCGTTCGCGTTCGAGTTCGCGTTCGCGTTCGCGTTCGCGTTCACGTTCGTGTTCGCGTTCGCGTTCGCGCTCGCGTTCGCGTTTGCGTTCGCGTTCGCGTTCGTGTTCCTTTGTTCCTCTTGTTCCTTGCCAGTTCATTCTTACATTCTTATGATGTTACGTTGTCGTGTAAAGTTCTGTTGTTGTTGGCGGATGGTCCTTAAACAGGCTCCAAACTTCTTAGACCAGTTCTAAGCCTGGTTCAAGTGTGAAGGAGGGCTATGATAAATTTTAGTACGCAATGAAACATTTAACTACCATTGTCACAGAAACGGCTGCTCAAGGAGACGTATACAAGGTATACCTTTTTTGAAGAAAGCATATCAGGGAATAAGAATTTCTCACTAGAGATTCGGTATACCGAGGCAGAAAAAAGTTATGGAACTTTAAATGTAGACAAAGAACTGCTGGTGGCGCCCTCTGGAAATTACATCAAACCTGTTCGTGTTCGTGTTCTTGTTCGTATTCCTTTTTTCCTCTTGTTCCTTGCCAGCTCATTATTACATTCTTATGATATTATGTTGTTGTGTAAAGTTCTGTTGTTGTTGGCTGGATGGTCCTTAAACAGGCTCCAAACTTCTTGGACCAGTTCTAAGCCTGGCTAAAGTGTGAAGGAGGGCTATGATAAATTTTAGTACGCAACGAAACATCTAACTACGATTGTCACAGAAACGGCTGCTCAAGGAGATGTATACAAGGTATACCGTTTTTGAAAAAAAGCATATCAGGGAATAAGAATTTCTGATTAGAGATTTGATATACCGAGACAGAAAAAAGTTATGGAACTTTAAATGTAGACATAGAACTGCTGGTGGCGCCCTCTGGAAGTTACATAAAACCTATGACCAAACCTGTTTGTGTTTGTGTGTGTGTTCGCGTTCGCGTTCGGGTTCGCGTTCGCGTTCGTGTTCGTGGTCGTGTTCGTGTTCGTGTTTGTTTTTGTGTTTGTTTTTGAAGATTGTTTTTTTTTCCACGCTGTAAGCTAAATCAAGCTGATATTTTTGAATTGAGAGTTGGTTTTGCAAGCTGTAAGTTAAATCAATTTAGTAAGTTTGAATTGCGTATTGGTTTTTTGCAAGCTATAAGTTAAAACAATTTGGTATGAAATGTATTATCAAAATTGTAGATGAAAATCGACTTGTCTGTCTTTGTTTTATGTAATTTCAAGGCCTGCTTGCCTTTCACGTAACTGGGTAGTTATTGAGTTTTTCCGAAAATCCTCTAGATGTATTTGAGTAGTGAAAGGTTGTTATTGTGGTTACATAACTGGGAAATCCTAAAAATAATTACTTTATATTAAAGATTGTTGGAAACGTTAAGTACTTGATATTGTTCATTTATGAACAAAACGCAGGGATTGAATGGGCCGTGACTGTAAGCTACAAAAAACAGATGTTGACTCTGTCAAGGCGCTTTTTCAATACGATTACCATCAACCCTGGTAGGTGATCGTTGGTTTTTCAATAAGTATTATAATGCAGAAGTTAAACCTTAAACTTAAACTGTATAAATGTTAATGTTCTTGCTTGTAGCTCTTGTAAGTTTCTTCTTAGTTCTTCTTACGAGTAGTAATGGAACCATGTCATAAATTCGCAATTACAATAAATTTCGGTGTGTTTAAGTGTAAAGTATTTACTTAATAGTTTCAAAGAACACGCGACTTTTGAACATCATATTAATTGTTGTAGTTTCATTAGAAATGTTGACGTTAGATTGAAGGAGCTTATGAAGTTCATGGTTTGTGCCTACATGCAAATATGTACAAGTGGCAACCTCAGGTTTCTTTCTAGCTTATTATAAGTCAGACCCTCAATAATGTTTTCCATACCTGTATATATAGTATCACAGAAACGGCTGCTCGAAGCAACATCTACAAGGTATGCCTTTTTTGAAGAAAACATATCAGGGAATAATTTGTGACTAGAAATTTGATATACCGAGGAAGAAAAAAGTTATGGAGCCTTAAAGGTACACAAAGGGCTGCTGCCAAGTTTCATGCAAATCCTGTTATTATTAAGAAAGATATTTAAAAAGTAGTTGAAAAAAATAATAACTTTGACACGCTGTATTTGGTATTTGTTAACACAAGCCCACCACTTTTGGACTAAGGTAAATTGGGTTCTAATCGAGTTATGTGCTGGAGCTCCATCTTGCTGACAATATTGCAAATTGCGTATTGTATTCAAAGGTACATTATCCAGCATTATTTTCCAAATTGGTGATTAAAAATATTTCGTAGACTTCTGCGTTCAAATTTTCGTTGTAGAAATAAGGCCCCAAGATTTTTGTACCAAGAATTCCACACCAAACATTTACAGAAAACACTTCTTGATCCCGCCTTTCTACTGTGAGGTGTGGATCTTCTGCAGACCAAAACACGTGGTTTTTTCTATTAAAAATTCCATTGTTAGTGAATTTTGATTCATTGGTGAAAAGGATTTTATAGGAAAAATGTTGATCTATCTCAAAATTTCGAATAAACCAATTAGCATATTCTAGTCTTCTCTGTAAATCAGTTGGATATAAAGTATTTCCTACGTGGTGGTGATATGGCTTTCGTCCATATTTCTTTAAAATTAATCTTGATTCTTCTGTAGAAACACCGCACTCCATACCTATTTCCCAGTCGGTTTGAAATATGAATATGCCAAAACATTGGTTTCAGTTTCAACGTTAAAATTTTTTGGCGCATCCTTTGGTTTGGTAAGGATCCATACATTTTTGAATTTTCTTCCATTTTACCAAAAATGCGCTTATTCGCTTGACGTCGTTCCGTATAAGTTTGAAAGTATAACACGGAAGTTCTGTTTGAATCACGTTCGCATTAATAGTAGCAAAACAACATGTCGTTTCTTTCTTCAGTGGAATACATTTTAGAAACTCTCCTAAAGGCACGACGATTTTCAATTGTTTTATCATAGCCATAGCAATGTATTTAATTAAATGATTTTTTTCCATTTTTGAAGTTTTACGGATTACTTATATGAAAATTAGATATACAAAACTTCTATCGTTAAAATCAGAAAGTAATAAGGAATTTAACACGCTAACTTTCGCTTATGGTAGCTATTTAAAAAAAGGTAAGTTAGGGTTGTAACTCAAAAAGCAGTGACTAAAAAAATGTTTTGAGTAGTGCATCTAATTAATCTTAAAATTATCTATGAATAACCTCTTTAAGATTTTACTGTATGTTTAATAACTAACGAGCCAACGTTGATTGAAAATTTTAACGACTTTGCTAATTTAACCAACTTTGATTATTATAATTACAAAGTTACCCATACAACGTATATACATATATATATATATATATATATATATATATATATATATATATATATATATATATATATATATATATATATATATATATATATATATATATAGTGTCCACGTAGAGATTCAATTAAACGTTTCTAGAGTACTGCAGGGTCTAGTACAACTGGCCGCAGCCGAGTGGCCGCGGCTGTGTGGCCGCGATGACAACTGGCCGCCAGCCCAACTGGCCGCTCTCCCTACTGGCCGCCAACCTACCTGGAACCAGGTTCTGTTTTAAAAACTGCAGGTTATATTAGTTATTACCTTGTCAAACAAGTTTTAAAGCATCAATATAAATTAGTAAAACTGTAAAATAACATATTTTGAAAGAAATTATTCTGCCACATTTTATTATCATATATTACAAGCTAAATAAACAATACAGCAATTAATCAAATGCATATTACATAATATTAAATATTTAGAAAAATACGAATTTGTTCAACTTATATAAAATTATGAGCAATTCTTAAATAATCAACTTTATCCCTGTTATTATAATCACGAACTATTCGCAGAATTCGTTCGTCAGCGTCTGATATTTCTTTAGTTTGATTGGTGGATTTTGACCCGCAATCAGTTGTTCATAATATAAATCGCGACCTTTTTGAATTGTTTTTATTCCTTCAATGAATTTCCAAATAGTCGGGTTGTCCATTCCTAATTCAATCTGAATGCGTCTATGTGCTGCTTCGGCATGATTGTTTGTTCGGCTGTTCTGGTGTAGGACTCTTGTGTACAAATTCCACATATTATGTGGAAATAAAGGTTCACGTCTTATTTGGCCTCTTCGGGCAGGTCTTCCGACGTAATTGTCTTCAAACCAATCCAATAACGGTTGGATATTGAGTGGCAAAAAATCAGATAACGCGTCAATTGCATCCTCCAAATCATTAAGAGGCACAAATGCCAGTGCTGTTACCATTTTGCATTTTAACGCAACTTCTGGATCGTGGTTATATTCATTTAATAACCTAATTTCTCCAACGTGCTTCTTCATATTTTGCGTTAAATGAAAAAAACATCCTCTGATTTGAATGCCAGGAAAATGAGCCTGAATGCTTCTGAATGTGGCTATTTCATAATCACAGGAAATAGACGTTGGTTTAAATAGGGGTTGAACCTCCAGTAACATGTCGAAAAACTTATCGTATGTTGCACGTTGTTTATTTGGCAATAAACCGCAAATGATTGGATGTACTCCCGTTAACTTCTCCGTCAAGATAACAAACACTTGCGAAAACAAATTTGGAGCAATTTTAAATGTTCCGTCAGCATACCACGTCCTAGATTCTTGAAATCTTCGCAAATTATCTTGGCGACCGAAAATTAAAATCCGATTAGGACCCTCACTGTCTCCAAGAAGAAAGTTTTCAAAAACGCCTACAATTTAAACATTACTTTAGAAACACAAACTCATCGATGTTAAATGTGTTAATTGACATTACTGAAACATTGACTACCAAAAAAAAAACATGACAGCAATATTGTATTATTCATTTTTAACTATGAATACCTACGTAAATTTTATATATTTTTGGAAAGCATACCTGGTTCTGCTTCATATTTTTTATAACGTTCCGGTATGACTAATGTAGATAAATCCGGTGGATTTGTTGGAGCAGCAAAATGTTCATTTCGCTTTCTTCTTACAACTTTTCGCAAAGCAGTAAAACTTGGAAGTGACCCTTGACAGACTTGTGAAATTTCTGTGACACAGTTGTTAATTACTTGTGATGTAGATTCACGCGTTTGTATGGCACGAGTTTTGATTTGGGTGATCACCTTATCAACTTCTACCTTTACAGCGGATGCTTTGTGTGAGTGGAGGTTAACATTTTTGACGATTTCTCCATTTAAAACACGAACCCTCGCTTTGCAGTGTCGTCTTCTTTCCCATCGCCAAAATTCCGTTATCCCATCCGTCGAGATTTTATCCCACACATAAGAAAATCCAGCATAAGTAAACTTCTTTTTATCACGCTGAGACTTAATAATTGCACCTTCCATTTAGATTTATTAAATTCAACGCAACACGTATTTTACACAAAATGTGAAACTTCGGAATGAAACAAAACAGACTGACCACCATTTATAAGAAATAACCGAATCAAACAAATAGAGGGTTGTATGTAAATCCGCAAATTCTAAATTGTATCTATAGATCTAAAATAGCAAAACTGAACAACAATTAAAATTCCATTTGCTAACATTGCCACTCAATTCATTATAATTTTAACAAAAGAAGAATTTCAATCCTTATTTAATTCTTTTGTTCCAGGGATTAGAATAGTTTAGAACGATTATTTTTAACAATAGAAATATGGAATTTATCTAAATAAACAATAATTTAATGTCTTAATAGTAATATAAAAAAAATATTTATTTGTAGTTACTATTAAGATTAGCACAGTGTTATAACTAATTTATGTAATTAAGAAATTTTCGTCGCCTACTATTTTAATAGAATTAAATATTTGTTGTATTGTTATTAAAACATTAAAGTATTGTTTATTTAAATAAATTAATTGCAAAAATTGAAATATATACATTGTTGAATTCAGAAAAATGTTCTCTTTTTGAAAATATAAAAAAAAATTGATGTCGCTATTTAAAGAAATAATTTTTTTTGTTCACCAAAAATGGCTCAAAATTTACCCTATAATATAAAATACGTAATACTCAATAACTTTCAATTTAATTGTTCTTCCTAATGTTATTACTTTAGGAAATATCGTCTGGACATTGCAAGCCAAACCACCCTGTATAGGGCTCGTGCGGCCAGTTGGATTGGCGGCCAGTAGGGACGGCGGCCAGTTGGTACCGCGGCTAGTTGGCCGCGGCCAGATGGCTGCGGCAAGTCGGCCGCGGCAGTAGTCCCATCCCGAGTACTGCATGTATTAGAATTCTGAAAATCTGTATACTGAGGTTTTTCGCAATTTCCAATCGATTAAAAATATTGTCATTGTTGTACGACTTCCGAAGTCGACGTCAACTCGCTTATTTCAAATGGAATATGCCATTTTTTATTTTATTTTCAGATTGTACGTCAAATTTAAGGGTAACTTTCATTAACATACCCTATCCTTATCTTTAATAGTTTTCGAGATATCTTGAGTTTTCACAAAAATTGTCAAAAAACTTAGTTTCATTTACTCCGTCATATCTCCGTTAGTTTTCACCAAGGAAGTTCAAATTTTAATAGATAAATCAGGAAATACAATCGAATATCTGGGATATAAGAAAGCTAGCTTGATTTACACAGGGTGCCTAACATTACTGTACCAATTGTGACAAATTAAAATTCAAATAACTCGCTTATTTTAAATGGAACACCCTGTGTTTTATTATGCCAATCCACGCATTTTTTAATTCCTTTTCGATTGGTATTAGCATTACCTATACCTAAATATTACGGATTTGAAGATATTTGGATATTATTGCGGTCACTAAAATAATGGGGTGCTTAACTATCAGGGTGGCTTTGCAACCAAACCCTTAAACGTCACTTAAATGTCATTAATTATTATTTTTCATAATGAAAATGAAAACCAAGTAAAGTATTTTTAGGAAAAATGAAATTTTTAAAATTGGTAATAATTCATACACCTCAATACAAAAGGAATGTATTCTAAATATCAACAATATTAAACAATAAGAACCTAAAATTTATTTAACATAAGTAGGACTTAAATTTAATTATCATTTGTGGAGAGTACACTCGAATTGTTAGAGCAACATAATGCGTATCGAAGAGAGACATCCGGAAAAACTAAAGAACATATCTTTCCATCTATCCACATGCATCAATTAGAGACGCCAGGGGAAACATACCTATTAGGACTATTTACAGAGTGGTTTGATGAGGCGGTGATCTATTTTAATTTTATAATAAATGTTCGAAATTAGCACCGTTTACTTCCAGTACTGACTAAAAAAAAATTTTAAGACACGCAAGTGTAATGTTAAATTGCGTTCCCAACATGCTGTCTTTTTCTAATGGAACCCCTGCTCCCCACCCACCCACAAGCTTCTCAATTGTAAACTAACGACATCGTTGCAAATTTTCTGAACTGATTACTCGACTGCACGAGTCATGACGAGACTGATTGTTATTGTTGGGTCGGCGCCATCCGTTTACATACTCATAGATAAATAAAAACCTTACATACTATAAACGATATTGTTTCCCTAGCTATTATTATTCTTTGAAATAATATTTTTATTTCCAATATATGAAAATAAATTGATACCAAATAAACAGCTACCTGTGTATCCAATGATTATTTATAAATGTACAATATAAAGCAAAAATATAAATTCAAATCGTACCACGAATTTTTTTACGAAAAATATTTAAGGGATAATTTTTAAAAACTATATCCAGGGCGTTATATAGTTTTGTCGCATTATACGTAAAACCACATTAGAACAATGTTGTACGATGTGCAGGTATGGTAAAATTATTTACATATCTGATATTTTTAGAGTGAATTTTATTTCTAGCAATTAATTTGCGGCGCAGATATGCAGGACTGTTCGTTATAACAATTCTATGTATAAAATTTAAGAAATGAAATTTCCACCTGTTTTTAAGGAGAGCCAATTTAATTCTTGCATGAAATGGCTAATATGGTCAAATTTACGTAGACCATACATAAATCTGTAACAAGTATTTTGTAGATGTTGGAGCCTGTTTCTCTTAATGTAATTTAGAAATGGGTAATAAACAGTTCAACAATATCCATAAATGGGAGAAATTAATACTTCACATAATTTTTTTCTAAACTTAAAATAATTATTGACTTAGAAGTAAATAGTAATCGTAGTTTCATATAGGCCCTTTTCATCACTAAAATTTAATTTACGATCTAAAACTAAACCTAAATTTTAAAATGTTTAAAATGATTTTCATGTTTCCTGTTAATCATGAATATTTAGTTTTAGCACAAAACAATAACATTACTGTTTTATTATTATTTAATGTTAACTGGTGTTAATCACTAAATTTTACTACGGCTTCGATATCGCGATTAATTTTATTGAAAGCTCTGGAATAGTCATTTGGATCGAAATTTAATATTAATTGAGAGTCATCAGCATACGCATGAAGTTTACATGATTTCACCGAGTTATGCGAGTCAGATACATACACCAAGTATAAAATTGGTCCTAAGATTGACCCCTCTGGTACTCCGGATCTCCGGATGGAACCATTATTGTAGAAGAAATGTCACTTTGAGTTCTATTGCTTAGAAAAGAACGAAATAGTTTCACTGCTACGTCATTTAAACCATAATATCGTAACTTGGCACATAACAATTTATGATTTACGACGTCGAACGCCTTCGAATAATCGAGCGAGATTAAGATTGCTGCCTTCCCACGATCAATTGAGTGAGCTATATTAATTATCAGTTATATTGGTGAGAGATGTAGCAGCACTATGATAATGTCTAAAACCTGATTGAAGTACCGGAAGTATGTTATTTAATGATAGATAATCTAATATGGTATATATTCACCGCCGTAACAAATCACACTTATCATTGAATCATGACAAAATTCTAATTTTTCGGTGAGGTTTTACACTTTTATTTGGTGGTTCTCTACGTTTTTCACTTTCCCATTTTAAATGTCTGAATATGTTCATTCGTATGAACAAATGTAGAACATGTTGTTTGTGAGATACACACGATACAGGTATCTCTGCTGAATACCAATCACAACACCTTTCTAAAGTTTTCTTTAAATCGCGCTATATATTTGTACTAACTTGCATGTTACATTTATGTTTCTCGAAAGATATAATTAAATGCACGTAAAAGATGTGATATAATTCCTGAAAATTTATCTGACGGTCTCTTTAAATATTTTATATTATGCCTCCAAGAATAATCTTTGTTAAGTATGAAAAACTCATTCTCATTTATTAAATCACAATCACCTTTAGTTAAATTAGCTGAACACACTTCGCACTTAAATTTTTTTTCCACGCTCCATGCTAGATAACCAGCAACATATACATTAGAAGATGCTTCTAAAGTAGCTTCTTGCGGCACAGGAGCTGTTAATATCTCAAGATCGTCGGATGTAGCTTCACGTGTACGTACACTTTCATCTACTTCCATGTTAACTGGTGCGTCTACAGGAGTATTAGAATTTTCTTCAGTTTCTAAATTCAGAATGTCATGAATTTCATCAGCTTGACCATTTCCTGTATCTGTAGCCATTTGAAGCTTAATGTTCATATTCTGCTAAATTGCTATACGGCACTGACGAACTGAAGGAGTAGGATTATAACCCCCTTTGTTTCTAACAACAGAAAAAAAATTTTCGAGGGGATTCTGATTTAGAAAGCCCGTTAAAAGGTATTTCACGTCCTGTTCTTGTACATCCTTCCATAATAAAAGAATTGATTTTATAGTCCCCTGAAATCCTTCGAGACAGTATATATTATTGCGTTTCGTGGTTCCCTCAAAAACGGCAATATTTGTAAAATACTCTAGCCCTTCACGTAAAACCATTTCAGTTTTATTGTTATAAACGGATAAAGATATATGGATTAGGGTCATGTAGAACTGTACTATTTAAGGAATCGAAAATATTGTTGATAGTATCCACAAAGTCAGCGGTTTGTAATGACGTTGGAGAAATAAACTGTTTGGTTGATGCTGCCGTTTTAATTGCTGCTGAAACTGTATGAGAAAATATTTGGGCTGCATATTTTACACGCATCTTTTCAAAATTTGTTGGGGTAATATGCCGCGATGTAATTTTAACCATGGTTCTGGTTGTGAGACTTCTTTCATCAATCTCGAATGTTTTAACTACGTCAGTCCAATCCACACGACTATTTCCAACAATAAATTGAAGCTTCGTATTCATAAAATTATTTTTTAGACTTTTCAGTAAATGGGGAGCATCGATTATAGTATAATTTTTTTGACCTCCTATGGTGACTACAGGTTCTTGCTTAGTGGCACCTAACAAATTAAAAGCGCGACGATTGTTCGATCGCATACCAGAGCCATTGAATTAAAAGTTAATTCTTTTAATTTTTTTATTACCACAGGAATAATTTGCAGCAACGAGTTACTGTCCACAGGTCCAGCAGAAACAAAGTAGCAAAATGGAATTTTACAATAGTAAAGTAATCCCCGAAGGTAAAATACTAAAGCCATGTTAGTTAATTTGCTATTCCTTCCCAGAAATCCTAGGTCATGGTAGCCTTCGACAAAGTCTTCCAATTTGTTAAATTCCAACCGTTTCTTTAATGTAATTTCGTCAAAAAGAACAACACACATTTTCTCTTTATCCTCCATGCTCTTTCCTTTCAATAACAGCTTCTCAATTAATGTAGTATTACCGCATCCAGTTCTTAAATTGATCACTTTCAACCAACTCTGGATGGTTCTGATTGCAGGTAAAGTAAATTTAAGGTTATTTAACATGAACTTATAGGCCGAGGGAGATTTATAATATAACGAGACTCTTATTTGCTGTTGAGCCTTGGTCCATTTGACGTTTCTCTTATGAAAGATCTGCATGCCAACGAATACTTCTAAATATTTACTTTTACGAACAAACAAATTATTAAGCATCTGACCAGTACTTACAGACTTTTTCATTTTTAGTCTATATGTTTGAGATTGTTTAGCCCTTACTTTACTTTTGAGACGTCGGAGTTTAGATGACAATGCCGAACAGTGCACTTTCAATATTGTTTTGCCAGGGGATTCCATTTGTACAATTCTATCACTTACTTTGGACTCCGAACTGTTTGTGCTACAAACACTTGAAGTTCTTGGTAAATCTTTTAGTGCGCATAGATGGTTGATATCTAAATCATCTTCATTTGAACTGCAAAAGAGCCGTTTTCTGGTGTACTTCTCAATAGACTGCGAACTACCCGATGGTCCACAGGAATATTGGTTTTTATCTGGAAATTTATCAACTGAAACATTCCCAAAGACTAAAACTAAAATATTTTTTAAGACCAAAGGTTTTGTTAAAACGTAGATACTTAGCTCCTAAATACACAACACCATTTTTGGTACTGAACTAAATATTATCATTGACTAAAAACTTTTCCTCAATCAACGATATTATCAAGTGTGACTATAAATAAAGTGTAGGGCGTAATTACATCATATTTTCACTTTGTAAAACCTCTTATATAACGGTTATTTTCAAGTTGGAGAGTCACCTGTGATTTTCTTAATACTTAGATTAATTAACTAATCATCAGTATCTAAATTATTTTTCTCTTTTAATTTTAATAAAACTTATTCATAGTTAGATACTATTATTTATTTATTTCTTAAGCAATATCTAGGTATTATTAAAAATAGACGAAAAATGTTAATTCGTATATGATTACTTACCTTTTTCAATATATTTACAAGGAACTGCTGTTTTGGATAACAACTTGCGCCGATTGCTTATCTTAATGTCTTTTGGCAAAAAATGTTCTTCACAAATTACTTTATTTTTTAAGTCAACCACGTCCATTAACGCAATTGTGCTGTTACCACAATTCCTCTTCCATTCTTCTGTTGGAAAGATGTCTTTGATTGGAAATTTATAAAAACTCACATGTTTATTACCTCTTTGGTTTTTAAAACAGTTATTACAAACACATATGTGATTTACTGCAGTCATTTTCACGGGTTAATAACAAACTATCAAGCACAAAAAAACTGTATTTTATTTAAAAAATGACACGCTTTGCAAAAACACAAATAATCAAAGTTTGTGGGAGAAACCTGATGCCAAACACGCTTGCCAATTAAGAGTACATAGACACTTTCACTGCGAGAGTTAAAAAGCGACTAAACAGTTGAGACCCACATTTCTACAAGCGCCGTCTCTAGTTGAAACCCAACTTTGTCTATGAATATTACCGTACCGTTGCGTATCTTAAACGATTCCTCTATCAACGCTTCCAGGCATTTTACAACCCTTATTCTGACATTACTAGTAGCTCGGGAAATGTATTGCGGCTCTATTGAATTAAAGGCATGCAATACTCTGTTTATCATATTTTCCTTAGTAATGGGTGGTTCCTGATAAACCTTGCTTTTAAAACATCCCCAGATGCTAAAATCTAATGGTGTTAGGTCCGGCGAACGGGCTGGCCAACGTTAAGGGCCGTTGTTTGCTATCCATTTGTCCTGGAAAGTATCGTGGAGAAGATCGCTTACTACTCTCGTTTTGTGAGGGGGGGGGGGGCTCCATCTTGTTGGCACCATACTTCAACAGCTTCGTCAGGACGCAAGTTATTCATGGCTGCTATTATTACTTGTTGTAGAATATCAAGATTGCAATACCAATTAATATTGCATGCAATTAGTTTTTTTATCTAGATTTCTTTAACTAATTCCAATAATAAAGGGAACAACAAAGAGATATGCGTTCAACAGTTATATTACGACAAACCTCAAAATTTTTAAATTTAATTACTGTGAATCGAGAAAATGCATTGAAAATTTTAGGAAAAAATACCAGAAAAAAGTTGCTATACACTTCAAATCATCGAATATGACTTGATTATAAATTTATACCTGTTAGATTTTCATCATAAATTTGTATGCCAAAAATTCTATTGTCGTTTACGGAGCAAAAGACGTTAAAACTCCAACTGTCTTGAAAACAACGTTCTCTAGTTATATGAGGATTTTCGTCAGATCAAAAATGACTATTGTGCCGATTAAACAATCCATTTCGTGAAAATTTGGCCTCATCACACCATATAATTTTCTTTACGAAGTTTTCGTCCTCGAGTTTTCACAAGAAACCATTCATAAAACTCTACACGTCGGGGTAAATCATCAGGTTGCAAATGATGAATTAAGTAGAATGAAAAGGGTTTCCATTTATTTTTCTTCAAAATTCCGTAGATAGTTCCTAATGAGAGACGTAAATTTCTTCTGCAGTCTCTAACTGACGCATGTGGATAGGCGGTAAAAAATGCCAACAAATTCATTTCATTCTCTTCGTTGTCCAATAGTGGCTTAACTCTGTTAATTTTTGGGCGAAACATTCCATTTTCAGAACAATTGTTCAAAAGTCTTCTAACCACGTCATGACTTGGTCTATGTTTATCTGAAAATCTCTCTGCAAATACACGACATGTTCTGCTAACAATTCGATTGTATCCTCCATAAACGATAATTAAATTTAAAAAATCATTATTCGTATATCTGGTTAGAATGCTTGCCTTTCACCCGAGCGGCGCGAGTTCAAACCTGGCCGAGGTAGCCGTTTTTCTAAAACGGAGAAAAACCAAAGCACTCCTTCTTCTCGGGTAGGAAGTAAAACTATAGGTTCCGTGGCAATACGATGATTGACACTTTAACGATCCCACATTAAAGGTGGAATTCCTTTAGTAGGTTAAAATTCTAATGACGGGTAGTGCTAATAACCATTAGTAGTTGATGCGCATAGAGATTCCTGACATTTCCATTTGTGTCTAGATCTAGGCCCATAAATAAATAAAATAAATAAATAAATAAAATAAATAAAATAAATAAAATAAATAAAATAAATAAAATAAATAAAATAAATAAAATAAATAAAATAAATAAAATAAATAAAATAAATAATAAATAAAATAAATAAAATAAATAAAATAAATAAATAAATAAAATAAATAAATAAAATAAATAAAATAAATAAAATAAAAAATAAAATAAATAAATAAATAATAATAAAATAATAAAATAAATAAAATAATAAATAATAAAATAATAAAATAAGTAAAATAAGTAAAATAAGTAAAATAAGTAAAATAAGTAAAATAAGAATAAAATAAGTAAAATAATAAAATAAAAATAAGTAAAATAAGTAAAATAAGTAAAATAATAAAATAAATAAATAATAAAATAATAAAATAAATAAAATAAATAAAATAAATAAAATAAATAAATAATAAAATAAATAAATAAATAAATAAAATAAATAAATAAATAAAATAAATAAAATAAATAAAATAAATAAAATAAATAAAATAAATAAAATAAATAAAATAAATAAAATAAATAAAATAAATAAAATAAATAAAATAAATAAAATAAATAAAATAAATAAAATAAATAAAATAAATAAAATAAATAAAATAAATAAAATAAATAAAATAAATAAAATAAATAAAATAAATAAAATAAATAAAATAAATAAAATAAATAAAATAAATAAAATAAATAAAATAAATAAAATAAATAAAATAAATAAATAAAATAAATAAAATAAATAAAATAAATAAAATAAATAAAATAAATAAAATAAATAAAATAAATTAATTATAACACTAATGCAAATTTAAATAAAGTAAAATATTTAAAATGACAAAATCTATACTAAAATTTAATACATTAGTGAGCTTAAGGGTGTTAAACCACCCACATTAAACTTTTGTAGAGCGCAATAAATAAAATCCAAATATTAATAAAATGTAATATTTAGTATCAAGAATGTATACATTAAAAAATAGCGTGGATTGGTATAATAACAAACAGGGTGTTCCATTTAAAATAAGCGAGTTACTTGATTTTTAATTTGTCACAATTGGTACAGTAATTTTAGGCACCCTGTGTAAATCAAGCTAGCTTTCTTATATCCCATGGTCGATTATATTTCGTGATTGATCTATAAAATTTGAACTTCCTAGGTGAAAAACTAACGGAGATATGACGGAGTAAAAGAAACTAAGTTTTTTGATAATTTTTGTGAAAACTCAAGATATCTCGAAAACTATTAAAGATAAGGATAGGGTATGCTAATGAAAGCTACCCTTAAATTTGACGTACAATCTGAAAATAAAATAAAAAATGGCACATTCCATTTGAAATAAGTTGACGTCGACTGACAATTTTTTTGATTGATTGGAAATTTCGAAAAACCCCAGTATACAAATTTTCAGAATTCTAATACACGCAGTACTCTAGAAACGTCTAATCGAAGGTCTACGTGGAACACCCTGTATATATATATATATATATATATATATATATATATATAATGTGAGATATTTTGGGCAAAGGGGCACTAGGATAAAGTAATCACAACACTAACGTTTTATTCAAATATATTTCAACAGAAACTCTGTCGTCATCAGTGAAACTAGTAATAAAAATAAAAACAATAATATTGGGTTACAATATAAAATACACATACCGTTGTTTAAAGTGATCCTGGTAGTTATATAATTCAAAGTAATATAACAGATGGTTTTGGGAAATAATAGATGTTTTTATATAATATAAATATAAGTATTTAATAATTTGAAAATTGGAAATTTGATTAGTCAGAATTGATATAAAGTAACTAGATAATTTTATGTAAATTTGCAACTAAGGTAAAAAAATATATATATATATATATATATATATATATATATATATTAATAATTTTATCTAAAAAATTTTTTGAATTTAAAATTTAAAATTTTCAATTTTGGTTGCTTAAAATTAGCCAAGAATATATGTTACTAATTTTGTCAATGTCTTTTTTTGTGTTTAAACTATTTTCATTATTCTTGAAAATATGTACCAATTCCAGTATTTCTCTTTTCTTCTTATTCTTTTCATTTGCCAAAACTTCAATATTAGGATAGTCTATTATATGTCCTGTAGTTTGTACATGTTGAGAAACACCGCAAGCATTAGGTTTAACTCTACAATCACTTTTATGTTGGTTTATTCTAAGTCTTAGAATTTGTGATGTCTGGCCAATGTAAGTCTTATGGCAAGTTGTACATTTTAATTTATATACTACGTCACTCCATTCAGTTGGTTGCTTCTTCAATCTTGTTTTTGAAAAGAATTTTGATATTAAATTTGTGCTTTTTGATATTAATGTGACTGGTTCATCTCTGCTTAATAACGTTTTTAGTTTAGGAAATATTATATGATTATATTCAATAGGTATATATAGTCTATTTGTGTTATCAATCCTTGGTGCTAGTTGATTGTCATTATTTAGTGGAGTGCTAAATAATAATTTATTTAAAAGCTTAGTAGGGTAACCATTTTCACTTAAAATATTTTTAAGTATAAGAAGATTTTTATTTATTAAAGAATTGTGACAAATTTTTATTATTCTATTTTTAAGGCAATTGACTAAATTTATTTTATATTTGAATTCATGATAAGATGCAAAATTTATATATCTGTTAGAAGAAGAAGGTTTTCTATACCAGTCCAGAATTATTTTATTGTTAAGACTTCTAATAACTAAAGTGTCAAGAAATGGTACACTATTGAAGGTGTCTTCTTTTTGGAAAGTGAATTGAATATTCGGGTGGTAGTTATTTAATAATAATAAAGTATTATTTATTTCTGATGTTGGAAGAGCACAAATGATATCATCTACATATTGATATAAAAATGGTAATTGAAAATTTAAGGTTGGTATAACTGATTTGAGGAGTGTATTAACCATTATATCTGCAATTATAGGGCTAATGTTAGAACCCATCGGTAGTCCGAAGATTTGTTTGAAGTATTTGTTGTTGTAAGTAAAATAGTTGGATGATAATATATATTCTAATAAAGTTTCAAAGGTAATTTTATCTATATTTGTATTAACATTTATTAAATTCCAGTTGTCCATTATTACTTCTTTTGCTAAATTTGTTGGAATGTTGGTAAATAATGATATGACATCAAAAGATACTATTGTAGAATTATCAGGTAATTGAAATTCATTTAGGGCATTTGCAAATTCAAAACTATCATATATTCGGTAAATATTATATTCTTTAAAAGAAGTTGTTAATAATTTTGTGAGAAATATTGAAAGTTTCTGATTAGGTGCATTAATAGTTGATACTATCGGTCTTAGTGGACAATTTGTTTTATGATGTTTAGGTACAGCATGAAATATTGGACAAGATGAATTTTTTGTAATTAGTAATTTACCTTCATTTGAATTAATGTAGTCCTTTATTTTTAGTATTTGAATTAATTCATTGTGTCTTCTTTCATATAATTTAGTAGGATCTCTGGTTAATAATTGGTAAGTATTTTCATCTTCAAGAAGAGTTTTGACTTTTGTGTGATAATCATCTTCGTCAATAGCTACTGTAACATTTCCTTTGTCAGATTTTAAAATTAATATTCTATTATTTTTCTATAATTGCAGATATAATGGTTAATACACTCCTCAAATCAGTTATACCAACCTTAAATTTTCAATTACCATTTTTATATCAATATGTAGATGATATCATTTGTGCTCTTCCAACATCAGAAATAAATAATACTTTATTATTATTAAATAACTACCACCCGAATATTCAATTCACTTTCCAAAAAGAAGACACCTTCAATAGTGTACCATTTCTTGACACTTTAGTTATTAGAAGTCTTAACAATAAAATAATTCTGGACTGGTATAGAAAACCTTCTTCTTCTAACAGATATATAAATTTTGCATCTTATCATGAATTCAAATATAAAATAAATTTAGTCAATTGCCTTAAATATAGAATAATAAAAATTTGTCACAATTCTTTAATAAATAAAAATCTTCTTATACTTAAAAATATTTTAAGTGAAAATGGTTACCCTACTAAGCTTTTAAATAAATTATTATTTAGCACTCCACTAAATAATGACAATCAACTAGCACCAAGGATTGATAACACAAATAGACTATATATACCTATGGAATATAATCACATATTTCCTAAACTAAAAACATTATTAAGCAGAGATGAACCAGTCACATTAATATCAAAAAGCACAAATTTAATATCAAAATTCTTTTCAAAAACAAGATTGAAGAAGCCACCAACTGAATGGAGTGACGTAGTATATAAATTAAAATGTACAACTTGCCATAAGACTTACATTGGCCAGACATCACAAATTCTAAGACTTAGAATAAACCAACATGAAAGTGATTGTAGAGTTAAACCTAATGCTTGCGGTGTTTCTCAACATGTACAAACTACAGGACATATAATAGACTATCCTAATATAGAAGTTTTGGCAAATGAAAAGAATAAGAAGAAAAGAGAAATACTGGAATTGGTACATATTTTCAAGAATAATGAAAATAGTTTAAACACAAAAAAAGACATTGACAAAATTAGTAACATATATTCTTGGCTAATTTTAAGCAACCAAAATTGAAAATTTTAAATTTTAAATTCAAAAAATTTTTTAGATAAAATTATTAATATATATATATATATATATATATATATATATATATATATATATATATATATATTTTACCTTAGTTGCAAATTTACATAAAATTATCTAGTTACTTTATATCAATTCTGACTAATCAAATTTCCAATTTTCAAATTATTAAATACTTATATTTATATTGTATAAAAACATCTATTATTTTCCAAAACCATCTGTTATATTACTTTGAATTATATAACTACCAGGATCACTTTAAACAACGGTATGTGTATTTTATATTGTAACCCAATATTATTGTTTTTATTTTTATTACTAGTTTCACTGATGACGACAGAGTTTCTGTTGAAATATATTTGAATAAAACGTTAGTGTTGTGATTACTTTATTCTAGTGCCCCTTTGCCCAAAATATCTCACATTATAAATTATGGCACGTAATGTCTCTACAATATATATATATATATATATATATATATATATATATATATATATATATGTCTTTGGCTTTCTTGAGGTTATGTAGAGGTCAATTGCGCACTCTGTAAAAATATTTACCACTATACAGGGTGTCTAGGGAATAGGTGGCATACCAAAGTTGAGTTTTTTTAAATAGCACCCTGTATATTTTACCCGACACTTGGATTTGTACTCCCAAGACAAGAAAAAAGGTATCACATACTATGGGTTTATTATGAGCCTGATCTATAATCCATTTTCTACGAAAAACTGGTCATCTTTGAGAATTTCTTGTGAATTGACCAAATTACATTTTGCAAGTTAGAGCTAACTAACAATTAGCGCAAGTCTTCTAGTTTTTGTCAGGTATTGTAAATATATAGAAAATTTGATTGCTGTACAGGGTAAGTCACAACCACAAAATGTCATTTAACTTTTTTTAATGGAAACGCCCTATATTTCATTTTACCCGTCGATAAAGTTTCACATAGGCTTTCCAAAAATACCCCATAGCAAACCTCTAAAATGACTGGTTACGCCTTCATTTTCGATAAACTGGGAATTACAATACAACCCAACTGAATAAATAAATCTAAAAACAAATTAACAAACGAAAAACACTACTTACAAAGGAATAAAATTATAGTAAATGTTCATAAATGTTTCCATTTTGTTCGACGCATAATTAAAGTGGTCTTGCAAAATTCTGCCTCACACCAGACAAAGTATGGGGTGTAATGTTTTGAAACACATCTCGTATGCATTGCTTCATATTGTAGGCAGTAGTTGGCTTGTCGCGAAATGCTTAATTTTTTACATATCCCCAGCGAAAAAAGTTCATTGGGGTGAAGTCTGGAGAACGTGCTGGCCACAGAACCGGCCTTCATCTTCCTATCCACTGCTGAGGTCTCCAGTTATTCAAAAATTCTCGAACATTTTTAATATAGTGGAGCGAGACACCATCATGCCCATTCTAGTTCTAAGATACACATTCTCTAGTAGGATGGGTAGCTCTTCTGACGAAAATCGCACAGATTCTTGGCCGGTTAATACACCGTCAAAGAAAAATGGGCCAATTACTTTGTCATTTAGAATGGCACCCCAAATTGATTGATTTGCCCTAGACGTTGTGAATTAATTGCTCTCGTCCAGTGCGGGTTTTCTGTCGCATAATAATACATATTGACGTGATTGAGGTGCCCATCGTTTCTAAATGTAGCTTCATCACCAAATAAAATGAGACCAGGAAAGTCGGGATCACCTTCAATATTTTCTATCATTGAATTACAAAAATTCAATCGGTTTTGAAAGTCATTTCCGTACAACTCTGGAAGGTAAAAAATTTGAATATTTCAATAATAGAGAAACAAATTATACTAACATTGGTACAAAATAATTTTGTACGGATGATATTTTTACTTCGTTGATAATTTTATGTCGTTTTCTCTTGAAATTTGTGGCATGCTGACATGTGGATTTTCTTGCAAATGAAGTAAGACATTTAACTTCTCGTCCATCTTTATAGAGTATGGTTCTTTTGGGCGGATGAAATAACTTACACACCCCGAAGCGTAAAATCTATTTTCCAAATTCCTAAACGTGGTCACGTGCGAATGTCTTACATTTGGAAATTTTTGCTTGTACACTCTTTTAGCCAAAAGACAATTCTGATGACATTCTCCCAAAACGTATATCGTCTGTATGTATTAGTAAACAATTCTGCATCATTAGAACCCCGGTATAAGGTGATAACGTTAAAATAATGTGATAAGATTACCTTAGCGTCAAGAAAGTAGTTAAATGCGCCGTACTTCTCAGTTTATCAAAAATGAAGACAACCAATAATTTTAGAAATTCACTATGGGATATCATTGGAAAGCCCATGAAAAACTGGTCAAATGAAATATAGGGTGTTCCATTAAAAAAATGAGACAAATGACATTTTGTGTTTGTGACTCAAACTGTAAAACAGTCAAATTTTCTTCAGATTTACAACATGTGCCAAAAATTAGAAGACTTTTGCTTATTTTTGATTAGCTCCAACTTGAAAAATGTAATTTGGTCTTTTCACAAGAAATTCTCAAAAATGACTTGTTTTTCATAGAAAATGGGTCATAAATCTCTTCAGGTTCATAATAAACACATAGTACGTAGTATAAATCGAAGTATCGGGTAAATATACAGGGTGCTATTTTAAAAAACGCAACTTTGGTATGCCACATACCAGAGTGCGCAATTGACCTCTACATCACCTCACAAAAGCAGAATTAAATTATCTCAAACCGTTTAGGCATAGCAGAAGAAATACGGGAAATTTGAACACCCTGTATATATATATATATATATATATATATATATATATAAAATAAGAAAAATTTAGTGGGTAGCAGCCAAGGTTGTGGGGCTAGTTTAAAATAAAGAAACGATCCTTTGTTCAAAGGGAAGCTTTCGGTAAATTTATTACTTTTGTCAACCAATCTACAAGAAGTTATGCGTTAATTATACATATAAATTAAAATAAGGTAATAACTTACGATCGTGGATACAGTTAAAAACATTGAAGCAGCATTGAAAGAAGATATTTCAATTTAAATTTGAATTAGACGTCAAAATCAATTTTTGGACTTTGACAAAAAAATCATTGGCATAGTTATAGGAAAAACAAAGAAAATGGTTATGAAATCAATGTATAAGTAGATTAATATGTTGAATGTGATTGTGTGGTAAGTGTAAAAGTGTTATGATTATTAAGATTATTTGGATGTCTATTATTACATAGGACTCTTACTTCTATGTGGGACATTCTGGATATTAATACTAAGTAGAGTTATTCATGATAACTCTTTTACACTAAACGAAATGGTAAAATCCACACAAAATTAATCCCCTTCTGCCACTAGGCGTTAATCCGTTAATAGTTCATCCTATGATTTCTGTGTTTATCTAGATAAAGTATGTTAGAATAAATTATGTTTAAATTTTGAGTGTCACTTCTCTTATTCATTACATAGTCTGTACAGCGTATATGGGCCATTTCTAACAACTTCCTTTTGAATAAATTTGATTCAGAGGTCAAGACTTGCACTTTGTCAAAATCAGGGCTGTGTCCAGTGGAATGTACGTGTTGTGACAAAGCACAAGCATATTTTCTGACTCTTATGTCACTGCGGTGTGATGTAAGTCTAAATCTAAGATTCCTTGAAGTCATGCCGATATATGATTGGTTACAATCACTACAGGGATCTTATATATAACATTTGTTTTATCTAAAGTGCCGGTCTCATCCTTAAGCTGACTGAATAGATTGTTAACTCTTTTAATGTTTTTAGGGGCTACGATGATGTTCTTATCTAGTTTGAGAATTTTATTAATTTTAGGAGTAAGAGTACTAATGTAAGATATTGAACTGTACTTTTTTATTTCACCATTTTCTTTGTTTTTCATATAACTATGACAATGATTTTTTTTTCAAAGTCCAAAAATTGATTTTGACGTCTAATTCAAATTTAATTGAAATATCTTCTTTCAATGCTGCTTGGTTGACAAAGGTAATAAATTTACCGAAAGCTTCCCTTTGAACAAAGGATCGTTTCTTTATTTTAAACTAGCCCTACAACCTTGGCTGCTACCCACTAAATTTTTCTTATTGTGATCGCATTTACTTCGCTGACCTGATACTAGTTAAAATAAAGGTGGTGGATGACACTTTGAACATGTATATATATATATATATATATATATATATATATATGCATGTTCAAAGTGTCATCTACATTTATTTAACTAGTATCAGGTCAAAAAATGTTCAAGATCAAAACATATTTTAATTACTTCCCAATTACTAAGGGTTAAGTACTATAGGAAACGATTTTAATATGGTGGTCTGAAACCAGTTTCGATCAAAACATCTTAGGTGTTGGAATAAGATTTAAAATTCAAGTCTAATGTATTGGTTTGGAACCAATCTCTGTCAAAAGGGTCTCAGATTTATAAATAAACAAGAACACAAAGTCCTTATTGAAAATGGACAAATGCCTGGGGGATAAATGAAATTAACATCTTAAACTTGCAACTTGAATCTTGCTTCGATAAAAATACAGCTAATGTACAACCCTGTCACATAACTCTTTATTGAAAATGATCAAACGCTTTGGGGCCAATTTGGTCTTAGCAACTTTGTATGACACCAAATCAACATCTTAGACTTTCAACTTGAAGCTTGTTTCGCCAAAATACAGCAATTGTCTTATCAGTAATTGTTATTTTGAAGTGGAAATGTATAATGGGTTTTCTCTGCTGACGGCTTGTTAATCGAAGGTTGTGATTATAATTCACATCTTACGTAATGTATTTATTCGCTTACATTACATCTCTAATTAATTTAGTTTGCTAAACAAATGATACAGTGGCATTTCACATTTCATCCATTACTACTGCATGAATCTTTCATTAGTTTAAAAATATTCCTTTACATGAGACCCCGCTGTTTTCTTGCTTGTTTGACGTATTTATAGTTTTCGTAGTGTTTATACTATTACATATTTTATTGGTTACGTCAATCTCTTGAGCCGTCTGGTGTTGCGTTTGTTCAGATCCATCTTTTACGACCTTCTTTGAACACCATAACTTTCCCGGTCCCATTTTAAACCTTTTATTTTTAACAGTAGCTCGTCTATTTGTGCAGCAGCTGTTTTAGACATGGCTTCTCGCATCTTTAGTGAAAGTCTTTTAAACCACAGCAAAATTATACCCGCGTAATGTGAAACTTGACTTCTTGGAAAACCCTTAATGCATCTCAGACGGTTAGAATACTACTTTCAAATTGCAATGCATGTATGACTCCAGGACAGGTTTTGGAGGCTTAATGCTGTCTTATGAGTATATATGGAGCTCTAGTATTGGAATGGTATTTCAAATTTTAAGTTTTCCCTTCATAACAATTACAGAACTCTACATCTACTTTTAAAATATATCAGTAGATGGAGCCACGGAGAATGTTAACAAACTTTAGGTTTTCCCGCCTTTCGTTACTTTTAAAATGTACCGCTAGATAGAGGAACGATCAGACCATATTATTGAAATCTACAATTACCTTCTGGCAAAATAGACACCTAGATGGCGCCACAAACAAACAAAGGGGCCACTGCAATAGGTCTAAGAGTCTGTCATAAGTTTATGAGTCCTAACGCTATCTTTTGAGATAGTTTGCGAGCCCCATACTATTTCAAATCCTCGCCATAACAGTTAAATCTACTTTTAGAGTATATTACTAGGTGGAGCCACGATCAACCTCTATAAAACATTTATTAGTTTTAAAAATGCCACACAAATCATTTTTGTGAGATTACCCGAAAAAGCAAATGTTCTTGTACTATGACCAGGATTAATAGTAGATGAAAATTGAAGCCAATTAAAGTTATGAACATTTAAATCTCTCAGACGTGAGATATCACAAGATGGAAACTTGTAATGATCCTGCGAATCCTTTACAAATTTTCCTTTCCTAGAAAATAATTCCTATCAAACCTTATTTCCTAGTTACTTCCACAACTACTTTATCTTTATTTATAAATGTTATTATTTGCCATTCCTATTCCCACTCTCTAGATTTCCCCTATAAATACCATACCACTTACCATCGATACTTCACATATTTACCTACTCTCAATTCGTACACTTATCAATATACTTGTTTCATCCAGATCAGTAATTCCAGACTACTAATCTCATATACAAATACACTCAAAACCAATAGACATCCTTTTTACTTTACACTTATACAACGTTATATGTGTACCAGACATATACACCATTATCCCTCATTTTACATTCATACCAGATCCAGCTCCGTTTTATACCCCAAATTCCGATCTACCTGCCCTACCAAAACCTGCCACCTTTTTTTTATGTACCACCAGCATCCACCTTCATTCAACACCGATACCTAGAACCACCCTTTTCGCAGTCACATTTATATACAAAGCTCTTGGCTGCTTTTAGCACCGAGTCCGGTGTATAAACGTGTCTAAGACACGTTGTACTTAGTTTTCCGGAGGCATCGCCCCGTATTATTAAGCACTGCGCCACTTAAAATCATCTAGAATTAAATACCACCATCCTCCACAAAAGAGCGATGCATTTTAATTGAGGTCATAATTCAGACCAACATTTTGGCTGCAATCGCACCGAAGTGTGCTTCTGAATTGTCACCCTCGACGTAGTTATTTCAACGGAGGTCCTACCCCGAACAGATAGCTACTTCCACGCGGATTAACCCCATAGACGCCTAATTATCTTCCTAGAAAGTGGCCGTCAGCTGAGGCTCCGAAAACAAGGGGATGTCCTAGTTCCCCTATAATACCATCGATCTTTACTTCCCTACCCTAAACACGCCCTCTCACATCTCTCTACTGAATTATTCACCCCATTACACAATCCTCACAATCACACCGAGATTTCATTAATATTATTTATCTGCTCCGTTACCCCTCCAGACCAGTTCAGAATCATAAAAACACCTACAATTGTTCTATAGCTCCTCTAGGCATACTTAACTATCAACCCCCTAATTAAAAATACCCATTGTAAAAGTCTAAATTACAGAACCACACGGCCGATATCTAAACCACATTTTTTAACTAAAAGAATATTGAATATACTCACCTAATACATCCCCCTGTATATCTCTGGTTCACATCACCACAACCGTAATACACACAGCCAACCGCTACCCTTTTAATTAACATTACTTTAAGATTTCATTTAAGATAAAACCAGTATCTTCGTTAAACCCGTATTTTACAGCTCTACACAGAGAGGGGGAAACAAACAGCGAGAAAATCTGACAGTGGCGTCCCTAACCACAGGACATTATTTATTTTTTTAATCGTTTACCTGGGATATTTTAAGTTTATTTTCTTTATTAAGAAATATTCTTCTTATTTTATATAATTTGACGTGATAAAACGAATATAATTAGAATGTGTTATCCACAAAATAGTAGGTCGTTTGAACCACGAACCTGAAGGTTTCAAACTCAAAGGTTGTACTAGAAATTTGTTTTGTGGACCTGAGCGCTACAAACTGAGACAGAAGATAACCAACTTTCAAACTAAGTCAATCATAGAACTCTTGGAAGTTACTGTCATTAGTAGAATTTCACAAATTTACGACCAGAATGTTTAAACTAAATCACGTCGAATTTTTTATCCTCCAAAGAAGAAACCCTCTTGCTAGTGATGTTGTCCTTGAGATAGGCACATACGCCTCCATTGTATAGAAAGTTAGAGCGAAGATTGTATTGGGAAAATTGTAAGTCGGGCGAATCGCGGCTTTGAGAGGAGACTTGTGTTTCAATGTATATTAGTATCCACGATAACTCCAGAACCATAATATGTACGTGAAATTTTGTATTAATATGTATTTCATTTTTTCTGGAGTTGATTAGGTTTTGGGAAAAATCCGGGGGCGGTGAGGGGGCGAGGTTATTAGTGGCAGTTATTGGTTTTTATCAAATACTTTTGAAATAGCCCTACATTTGAAACATATAACAATTTCTAGATATAGCGTAGGTAGCGGACTGCGAAAATTTTATTATTGTAATAAACGTTTGTCAAATCGACATTGCTACCGCGATAGAAAAGATAATTAGTGGATTTTTAATATTTTGATAATACGTCGTAACTTGCTAATGTTTTCAAAATATTTTATTTATATATTTTTATGTAAAAAATGTGAGAATGTATGTAACTGATATTTGGCTAGGGTTGAAAAACACATGTTGGAATTTGAGTAGCAGGTGTGCGCTTAAAACTGCTTTACTGAAGGGGCGTAACGAATTATTGGAAATTCTTATGCGTTGATTCTTAATGTAAAAAGTCACTAGTTAGTAGTTAATTACTAACGGTACAGACCGCGATCAAAAGATATCTTTGTTTGTTACTTGGAAACTCGAAACCTAAATGTAGACTTGTTACGGACGAATGCATATTTTTAAAATTAAGATGTGTAATAATTAATATGAAACTGTTCCAACGTAAATTAATTCTTCTTGCTTTTTATTACTTTTGACAAATGGTGGTTGATTGCGGGAGTAAAGATAGTTAGGTTTGAAATCGGGAGAAAGTTAGTTACAGTTAGAGTGTCAATCGAGCTAGATCGATTTTGAGTTAATTAAATACCTTCATTGTAAACCGTTTGTCTTTAAAATATTTCATGCGAGTACATTTTCCTTTGAATTAGCCAACACTAATTTGTCGTTTCTTTCGTGTGTTACTTTTAATGTGTTTTTCAAATATTAATCTATAAATAACAGTCACTCTTTTTGAAGTTAAACCGCGTATGTTAACAATTTGTGTCTGTGATCTATTAAATCAAGTGTAAGTAGGTATTTTTATATAAATTAAGGAAGGCAGCAGATGACTCTACAAGCCTATATAACCTATTAAAAATCGAGCATTGCTTTGCAAAGGTATCTTATTCGCACGCGAGCTCCTTAAGCTGAAAGCTGCTAAAATAAAAGATAGTACAGGGCTCCCTCACTCTGGTATTGGTGTGAATTAGTATCGTTGGTTGTTGGTTATATTTATATTTGTGTAGAGGTGGGCTGGTGAACGGGTATATGAGACCGCTTTGGTTATTAATTGTAAAAGGCAATTGCCAAGTGGTACACACTCCCGAAACCAGGTAACTATTAAACACCTCGAATTTTATTTTCATTGTTTTTATTGTTGTATGGATGAACGTATAACCTGAGAAAGGCGCTCTGTATTTTAACTAACGCCTTCAAATTTATATATCAGTTAGGTAGAATTATTTGCCTGCGAGCTGATTTCTCTTTGTATGTGATTTATTGTAATTTGACTTATGTATTTTGTGCTTTAGTGGTCACTAAACAATTGTGTACGTGTAAATTCGTTGTCTATTTTCTTTTGTTCTTGCCTTTACCTTATTATCACCTGTGCAATTTTACTGTTGTTGTATTTTATATGTACCGTAATTTGCTGTATTGTTTTATGTGCTTATTTACTTAAAAACCGACGTTATTGGTTATAAAGGGCCTCATGTTTGGTATTACGAATTTTATTTTGATTATTTATGACAATTGTGGGTGTGACTACATGGGACTTCTTTTTTTTATTATTGTGTTTAAGTGTAGCTAAACTGCTTTTTATTCATTTTCTCTTAATGTTATAATTTTGTACGCACTTTAACCTGATTTAATGGTATTTTGTTATATATTTAACCCCTTCAGTGTTTTTTTTTGTGTTATTTGATTTATTAATGTACTTGGGTAATTACTTATTTATGAATAAAGTGGGTTTTATTGGTGGTTCTTTCCCACAATAGTACATTAACGGGCTGAACTACCATTGCGCAAAACTCGATGATGTTAATTTGAGTAGTTTCATTTTTTTACGTTTCCTACACGCTGCACAACTTACCTCATCCAGCCTATCTAATTCAGATAGCACAACGTGCCTACCACTAGACGACCACTTCGTTTGATCAGATTTGAGGTTTCCGAGTAATTAAATATCAGACTTGTAAATAAATTCTAATGTTTTAATAATTGACAGGAAAGTTAAAGTAAGGCAGGCAATTAATTTGAGTAATAGTAACATTATTGTCAGCCAAGCCAAGATAAACCACTTAGCGATTGTTTTGTTCTTGAATTTACATTCTTATAAATAAGTTCAAATTACACTTTTCAAGATAGTGTAAAAATTCCTTAGGTGGAATTTAAGCGTTTGTTGAATTTTTTTCAATATCTGAATAACCATCAAATTTTTAAGAAAGTTTGATGGCATATTTTTTAAAGATAATTTAATTTCATATAACTTTTCATAATAAAAAATTTTAATACGAAGCCAATATGCGTTAAAAATTAATTAAACAAGATTGAGATTGCTCTTTTTTAAATTTCCATTTTGTAGGTTAGAAGGTGTCTTGTTTCACACCAGATATTTTGTTAGTGAAATGCGTAATCCGAAAAGCTTAAAATATGTACGTAGTATAACACACGTACGAGATATCTTATCAGTGTACCAAGGAAATAGTGTTTTTAATTAATCACACCCACCAGATAACGACGTGTATTGGACGCTCATTTAAAATCATTTTTTATATCTAATAACAAATATTGCACATTGAAAAAATTGACCTTTCATTCTTAGCGATAAACACTAATTTCCAGAGAAGGTTGAAACACCAAATAATAAAAAGGTTATGAAGGACGTTGTTGTTATTGTATCAGATTGGAATATGTAAATAGAAAATGTTTTATTATTCCCAAACACGCGTTAAAAACAATATACAAATATATTTTCCATGCACCTTTTTATTATAAGTGATATTATTTGATCTTGCAGATTAACGTATATATCATAATAATATATCTACCCCAATAACCGTGACATTTTTTAAAAATAGGTCAGTCAACTAGTTTTCCTTACTGTTTGAATAGCATCTACCTCAACGACGTATTAAGCAACTTACAAGAAACACTTTCACTCGCGATTCAGTGCATTGGCGAAAGTATACCATTATATTGCATAAATTGCTTATATGTATATATATCAATTAAAACTACGAAAAGATATCGCAAACGTTAACTATGAATGTTTGGCAACTTCGTTAACTGATATGTGAATGTCACAATGGAAAATGATGCTATTTTTTGTGCCAGACAAGTGAAACAGTAAACTCATATTTATCTCTCTAATTTGATAATATAAAAAAATATTTCTCTTTTCCATTAATCAAGTTCGTAAATATTGACTATATTGGCGATAAAGGTGAATATGAGTACTTAAAGCATGAGACTCAAATATTTTGCTTGTCTGGTCTTGTAGTTTATTTCCACTTTTAAATAGTTGGAAATTTCGGTGTTTTATTCCATTGATACATCTTAACGTCATGAAGAGAGGTACGATAATTGTATTTACAAACCAGCTTATAATATTTACTATGCAATCACTGAAACTGATTCATGCGAATATTTACAATTACTAAACAAAACCGTCCTAAAAAAAGGGATTTTCCCAATTTTCCTAGAAAAACGGGAATATTATTATTTTAATTTGTCATTGTTAGTTTAATCTCAATAGAACGGTTAAATCCTGGTTTAGTTTATTCGTGTATATCTAATTAGACAATTGGTTTAAATTAAGAAGGACTTGCGAGTGATTTATTTATACACGGTTATACATTTGTATAGGAAAATCCGTTTCTATATAGCACAGTTTTTCTGAAAACAATTGCTAAGAACCTATAAAATTGGCTTGTAAAATACTGACGCATTGACTGCCAAAATTTTGCTAATGTTAATTTTAAAGTAAATCTAGGTTTAGCATAATTTATAATTCCTGGCAATGAAATTACTGACACGCCTAATTAATACAGTAGTGATTTTTTCATTACTAAGTACCACTAAAAATAAAATTTCTTGAATTTTTTTATTAAATTCGAAGCATTTACATATTCTACTGAAAAATTAAAAATCTATATTTTTTAACATTTTTATGTGATAAGTAGGACAAATTGATGAGGAAATACGCAGTTTTAAAATTTTAACAGAATTATATAAGTAACAGTAATAATAATAGAAATTGGTTTAGTGTTGCATACAGCAAATAAAAATTAACAATCAGTCACGTGTTGCCATGTCCGAAGCCTTAGCGAATTGCGGGCTCACATGACATTCACAAAAAGTTGACTGTGATCCTTCATTCTGTGTATAATAATTATAATATATCGTAACTAGGGAAGTACATACAGTTCAAGTTTGAATCGATTGTGACTTGCCTCCTCGATAGCTCAGATGGAAAAGCCCCACTCTAGCAAAGTGGAGGTCGTGGGTTCAAGTCCCACTCGAGTTAATCTTTTACTGTATGTACTTTAAAAGTTAATTTTAAATAAAATACAATTAATGATTATTAAATTGAACTTCTGTTCGTTCACTAAACCAATTTCAATATATATATATATATATATATATATATATATATATATATATATATATATATATATATATATATACAGGGTGTCCCATTTTCGAGTACTACGCTAAACTTGTGTTTTTTTTAATGGAACATTTTTATATATTTGAATTCTCTGTTTCGCGCCTACCAAAGTAATGCTTTTCAGATACAAAATTTAATATTCCGAAAAACGGATAAAGATAAATGGATGAAATTTTTTGTGATTGATTTCTGAAATACAAACTAAACTTCATGTAATTCGGTGTTTATAAGTTGCATAGTTTTTTTGTAAAAAAAAATAAAAAAATAAATTTTTCAATGTCAAAGTTGTGTACAACTCTACACAACGAACAAGATTGAACTTATGGTTCCTGAGGAATATCAATTTGAAAAATCTTACATTTTCGTTAAAAACGTATATATATATATATATATATATATATATATATATATATATATACACTAAACTTGTATTTTTTTAATGGAACACCTGATATATTTTTATATATTTGAATTCCTTGTTAAATGATGCGCAAAATGATATGCGGTACTATGGGTCTACGACTAACGGTTCCTAAGTTATTGACATTTCTATGTAAAAACATTAGTCAATTAAGTAAGCTCCTATTCCGCCAATAGCATTTTTTACTGGCTTTTAATAGATACTCACTTTTTACTACCTATTCCTAAGTGTTTTGGAATTATTTAGTGATAAAGTTGAAAATTGTAAACATTTTTTATTTTTGTTGAATTTGTCACAATATAAAATAAATAAAGACAATATCATAATTCACAGAAAAACAAAAATGAGACAATGCTAATTGCTATAAAACCGTGAAGCTGTAGGTTTATGACACAATTCAACATTTTGCACTATAAAAGAGCAACGTTTATAATTATTTACTCGTAGAACTGCATAACTATAAACTTTATCTTAAAACTTAACTTAAACTTTAAAATGGAAGTAAATAACACAATTAATTTATATTGAATGTTCAAAAATGTTTCCATTTGCAGCAATGCACATTGTCAACCACCTAGTAAAGGTTGCTTTGACATTTTGATGGGTGCTTCTTCGAATACTTCGAAAAGCGTCAATAATTCGAAGTTTGAAATTGGCTTGTGTAATAGGTAAATCCCTATATACCTCCAGTTTCACATATCCCCACAGAAAAAGGTCAAGGGGAGTGAGATCGGTGATCTCACTGGCCAAAGAATGGGACCTAGCGATCTTCACGCCAATTTTGTAAAAACCGACGGACTCGATTATGGTAGTGCGGCGGGGATCCTTCCTTGGTAATACATAACTTGTCGTAACCAGTGAGGATTTTCGATAGAGTAATAGTGACTATTTTGTTCATTAACGACTCCTATGATATAAAACAAAAATCAACAAAATTGGCTTGTTGGTTAATGTTGTCCAGAATAATATTGCAAAATGCGACACGAGTTGCGCAATCTTGCGGTCTTAGGCTTTTATGCAAACACAAATGGTTATGGGTGATATTTATGTTTACTTATAATTCTTTGTATTGAACTTTTGCTCAGATCTACTTGTATCGCAATCTGACGAAAACTTACGTGAGGGTTTTCTTCTAAATTTAATATAACTGTCAACTCGTTTTCTTCGTTTGCAACTGTATAATTTTCTACATCTCTTTTTTTGTATATGCCATTTCCTGTCTCTTCAAATCGTTCTCAGGTCTTGCATGTCTAGCTAAAGGGTACTTTTGTTTATAAATCCTGGATACCAACAAACAGTTCCTTTCAGCTTGCCCCAAAACATAGATAATCTTCTTTTGAAAAATTCATCGCACACTAAGTAAATAACGAAGTCACTATCAGATAATTGTCTGACTGATTCACGAATTATTGATAATAAGTGGCTTTTATTTGTTAAGTTAAGAAACCGAAAAGACAATCACAAACCAAGTTATTGTTATTCACTGTGTTCTTTCATTCCATTCTAAAGTTTATAGTTATGGAGTTCTGCGAGTAAATAATTATTAAGCGTTGCTCTTTTATAGTGCAAAATGTTGAATTTTGTCATAAACCTATATCTTCACAGTTTTAGCAATTAGCACTGTTTCATTTTTGTTTTTCTGTGAATTATTATATTGTCTTTGTTTATTTTATATTGTGACAAATTGAACATAAATAAAAAATGTTTACAATTTTCAACTTTATCACTAAATAATACAGAAACACTTAGGAATAGGTAGTAAAAAGTAGTATCTATTGAAAGCCCGTAAAAAATCCTGTTCAAATCTGTAATAAAATACAGGGTGTGCCATTTAAAAGAAATGAGAAAAATAACATTGAGCAAAATGGACCACCCTGTATATGCAAAGAAAAGAGTCTGCAATCTGAAGGTAGAAGTTAAAACTAGATAGATTGAAAAAACAAATCCCAAAATTTCACTCCGATATCTTTCAAGATGGCGGAACAGGACCCTACTTAATTGACTAATTTTTTGACATATAAATGCAAATAACTTAGGAACCGTTAGTCCTAGACCCATAGTACCTTATACCATTTTGCTCAGCATTTAACAGAGAATTCAAATATATAAAGATGTTCCTTAAAAAAAAACATGAGTTTAGTGTAGTACTCGAAAATGAGTCACCCTGTATGTATATATATATATATATATATATATATATATATATTTAACGAAAATGTAAGGATTTTTCAAATTGATATTCCTCAGGAACCATAATTCCAATCTTGGTCTTTGTGTCGAGTTGTCCACACCTGTTTTGTTAGAAATTGAAATATTTAGTTTTTTTTTTTTTACAAAAAAACTATGCAACTTATAAACACAGAATTACATGAAGTTTTAGTTTGTAGATTTGAAATCAATCACAAAAAATTTCATCCATTTATCTTTATCCGATCTTTCGGAATATCAAATACTGTATCTGAAAAACAAGAAAAACTTGATATGTATAATAATAAGAAAAATTTAGTGGGTAGCAGACAAGGTTGTGGGGCTAGTTTAAAATAAAGAAACTATCCTTTGTTCAAAGGGACGCTTTCGGTCAATTTATTACCTTTGTCAACCAATCTACAAGAAGTTATGCCTTAATTATACTCTAACAACCTTTTTTTGTGGTTGTATTAAAAAGTACATTAATAATCGTTCATTTATTTGGTGTAATATTAGAAAAGTTTTTAATTATTAATATGTAGAATTGAGAATGGCAATTTAATTGGCTTTTCCTAGAACAAATCTTTTGGGTGTAATATTTCATAGAGTTATAGTTCCCTTTCTTAAAAAATTGGATTTATATTATGGTATCCGCGCAACGCAAGAAAACTTTTAGGGGGAATACACTTGAGTTATTCTGAAAGCTTTTTTTTAAATTCACTTAATGCTGAAAGTTACAGCAATAAGCATGATTTTACCTAATTTTTTATATTTGGTGCCATCAGATTTTGGTGGTAAGTTATTTTCTAATTCATTATATTTAAAACTAAAGCCTTTGCTTTTTTTAGGCACCTTTTAATTACTCACCTTTTAAGTACTCACCTTTTAAGTACTCACCTTTTAATTACTCACCTTTAAGTACCCACTTTTACTTACTTTGCACTTAGTTTGCAATTATTTTACTCATATTTTTTAATGCATACTTTTATATGGCATTTTTATAATAATTATTTTTAATGGCACGTATAAGTCAGTAATTTTACTAATCTATTATTTTAAATGGCAATTTTTACTTGAAATGCATTTTACAACGCAAGTTCTACATACTTTTATAAATAAATTTGGCGAATTAAACTTCAAAGAAATTCAATAAAGTTATGGACACAATATATAAAGGGAAATAAGCAAGACATTGACCTCACCAAGTTCACCATTCTGCTTCATAGTTACCAGTTACAGTGTATGTACAGAACCGTTCAAAGGTAATGTTTTTTTTATATAATTTAGAATAGTATATGACTTCTGATTTTTTTACGTTTTCAATCATATATTGAATAAACTTATGTATATCATGTTATTTTATTTTCATTTTGATAAATTGTTTATTATTATTCATTAACTAGGTTTTGTTGTTCCTATATATATATATATATATATATATATAAAAGACAACATGGCGCTGGAGATTTTATCATTTTTTCATAATTTTTAGATAACATTTTTTTATGAATTAAGTATAAGTGAAAATAATTAAGCTTATGAGAAGCAGGCAGTATTTCAGGTGTGTTAATTAAACTCTAAATTAGAACTCTCCCCTATCTCAATCTACCGATGAGCCGACGGCAATAGCGATTATTATTTGGTAATTTTTTATATTAATTAAAATTAATCGATCAATTATCATCAATTTATTACATCATCGCTTTTTTATTATAATGTTACAATTTGGCGTTATTTGTTGTTGTTAAATATTGACGCAATTTTAATGTTATAATACATATAAATTAAAATAAGATGGTAACTTACGATCGTGGATACAGTTAAAAGCTTTGAAGTAGCATTGAAAGAAGATATTTCAATTTAAATTTGAATTAGACGTCAAAATAATTTTTGGACTTTGACAAAAAAATCATTGTCATAGTTATAAGAAAAAC